>JAODAL010065163.1:0-18362 GCA_025379985.1 Phyllomedusa bahiana | reverse complement strand
TGTTTGCAACGGTAAAGTGGCTGCCTCCATTTTGGTCCTGTACTCCATCTCCCCCTTCAGCTATTTTAAAAATGAAACACACAGGACTTCTTAAGAAATCAGGGGCCCAAAAAGGGGAATGCATGGGCCCCCCAAATGGGGGACATCATCCCGTCTGGCCTCAAGCCATGCCCACTCACTGATATCACATCCCCGCCTACGCAGGCACCCTTTTGGTGTTTGTAGGCACCCAAGACTAAATGGCAGGGTAGGCAGACGGCTGTTCGGGGCCCACCATGGACCGTTTCTGGGGATCACCATTGATTGTCTGGGCCCACCAGTGGAGTTGACTATGGGGTCCACCTGTGAGGTAATTTCTGGGGGCACACCAGTGAGTTGATTATTAGGGCCCACCAGTGAAGTCAATGCTTGGGGCCCACCAGTAGAGTTGGTTCCTGGGGCACACAGGTGGAGTTGATTCTGGGATCCACCACTGGAGTTGAGCCTTGGGTCCCACCAGTGGAGTTGACTATGGGGTCCACCTGTGAGGTTAATTCTTGGGGCACACCAGTGAGTTGATTATTAGGGCCCACCAGTGAAGTAAAAGCGGGGCCCCACCAGTAAAAGGGGTTTTCCTGAGCACACGGTGGGGGTTGATTCGGGATCCACCAGGGAGTTGATTTGGATCCACCAGGGGAGTTGTTTTCTGGGACACCAGGGGAGTTGTTTTCCCGGGGGTCCACCAGTGGAGTTGACCTTGGGCCCCCCCAGTGGATTTTGATTCTGAGTCCACCAAGGATTATTTTGGGTCCCACCAGTGGAGCGATTCGGGGTCCCACCTGGGGGGGTTTGATTTTTGAGCCTCCCCATTCTGGGGCCAAAGGGGAATCAAATTCTTGGGACCCACCATGGAGAGATTTTTGGGCCACCATAGATTTTATTTTTTTGGTCCCCCCCAGTAGAGTTTGATTCATGGGGCCCACCGAGGAGTTGATTCTTGGGCCCACTGTAGTTATTTTGGGCCCCCCAAAGGGGGTTGATTTTTTGGGGTCACTGGTGGAATTGATTCTTGGGCCCCCCCCCTGGAGATTATACTTGGGGTACCAGTGGAGTTGATTCTAGTGGCCCACCAGTAGATTGATTAGGGGCAACCAGGAGAGATTTTTTGGGGCCCACCAAGGGGATTGATTCTTGGGGCCCAGCAGTGGAGTTGATTCTTGGGGCCCCCCAAAGGGGGAGTTGATTTTTTGGGGTAACTGGTGGTGTTGTTTCTTGGCCCCCCCCCCCCCCCCCGGGAGTTTGTACTTGGGGCCAGTGGAGTTGATTTTTGGGGGCCCCACCATGCGTCGATTCTTGGGGCCCACCATAGAGTTGATTCAGGGGCAACAGTGGAAGGATTCTTGGGGCCACCATGAGTTGATTCTTGGGGCCCACCAGTGGAGATGATTCTTGGGGCCCACCAGTGGAGATGATTCTTGGGGCCCATCAGTGGAGCTGATTCTTGGAGCCACCAGTGGAGTTGATGTTTTGGGGTCACTGGTGGAGTTGATTCTTGGGCTCCCCCCCCCCCGGGGATTTAAAAACTTGGGGCCCACCATAAATTTGATTTTTTTGGGGGCCCTCCAGGGAGTTGATTATTTGGGGCCCCCATGGTTAAATTTTTGGGGGCCCACCAGGGGATTTGATGTCTGGGGGTCCCCCAGTGGGGTTATTCGGGGCCCCCCCCCAGGAGTTTATACTTGTGGCCCACCAGTGAATTTGATTCTTGGGGCCCACCAGTGAATTTGATTCTTGGGGCCCACCAGTGAAGCCAATTCTTGGGGCCACCATTAATTGGGTTTTCCTGACACCCACATATAAATCTTTTTTTCTTTTCTCCTTTCCCCCGAACACACATCACCCCTGCCACCCGGGGGGGCCACCAAAAACCAAGGGTTTCCCGTTGGATTTTTCCCTTGTTTTCCCGTAACCAGTCTGCGAGAACCCCTAATAATTGAGCGGGGAACCCCCTTTTCCTGGGGAGATGGAGGCCTGAGAGGTGCCCAAGAGGTGGACGCCGGGGTTCGTTTCGGTGTTTGCATTGACCTGCGCCATTTATCTCACGTTTGGCTTTTGGATATTTGTATCCTCACACTAAACCGATATGAACTCCAAGGAATTTGTGCTTAAGCTGCAACTTCTCTGTCCTATGGGGACCCCCTTTTGTTAATGCGACTTTTTCCAGTTGACACATTATGTTGAATATGCGATTGCGGCGCTTTCATCAGATCGCAGCGCGCTCCACCAGGTTGGACAAAAAAACCCTTAAAAAAAAACTTCAAAATTCCCTCCACCTTCCCTTTAAAAATTGGGAACCCCCCATTTTTTCCCTAATGAAAGCTCCCCTCTATAATGTCCCCAAGGGCGCTTTTCCTTCTAAAATGTTTTTCCCCCAATTTATCCGAACAGAAATACCGAATAAATTTCCCCCCAGGGCTGCCCTTAAGGGGAGCTCCCCGCGGGGCCAAAACCCGTCATTTCCCCCAACAAAATGGCCTTTTCCGCTTGCTTTTTGGGAAACCCCCAAAACCGTAGCCTTTGGGCTGCCCTGCTCTTAACCCAGGGTCCCGCTTTGAAAATTTCCCCCTTTCCTGAAGCAATCACCCTTAATAGGGCCTGTGAAAGAGCGGCAAGGGTCCTTTTAAGGAGAAAATTTTCCCCCAGGCAAAGCTTACATTGGCATATGCCAAAAAGCCCCCAGGGGTTTCCTGAAGTTTTACCCCCACACCCACCTTACAGTAAAATAGTAAAAGCCTCCATCCCCTTTTAGAATTTATTCCCCCCCCAAAAACAGAACACTCGCCGGTTTTTAAATTTTCCCCCACCGTTTAAATGAACCCCCCACGGGAGGCCAGATTCCCCCTTTTCTGCCAAATTCCCCTACCTCTTTTAAAGTTAATCCCCCCCAGTGCGGAGCCCAAAAAACACTTGCTCAGTCTGCTCTAAAAATTCCTCCATCCCTTTTGCTGCTTCAGTAATTTTTTAAAACCCCCCAAAGGCTGGAGTCACAGCAAACACGCTCATATGCTCTAAAAGTCCCCCCATGCTGCTGCTCATCAAAGTTTTTTAATTCTCCCCCATTCGGGAGTCACAGCAACACGGCTCAAAACTGCCAAATGTCCCCTCTGCTCCCTGTTTTCTGGGTAAGTGTTAAAATCTACCCAGTGTGGAGCCCACAGCTAATGCTCAGTACTGCTCTATAATGTCCCCTTTCTCCCTGCTTCTGGGTTAAGTGTTATAACCCTCCCCCCAAGTCTGGAGTCACAGCAAACACTGCTAAGACTGCCAAATAATGTCCTCCCAGCTGTTTGCTTCTAGAAAGTGTTATATTTTTTCCCCCCTGTTTGGAGTCACAGTTACCCCTTCTCAGTCTGCTCATAATGTCCTCCATGGGGCTTTTTTCTAGTAAAGTGTTTTTCTCCCCATTCTGGACCCAAAGCTACACTGCTCAACTGCTTTAATGTCCTCCATGCTGCTGTTTCTATGGGTTTATATCCCCCCAAAGTGCTGGGGGTCTACTACACTGCTCAACTGCTCTATAATTTTCCTCCATCTCTCTTTTTCTAAAAAGTTTTTATATCCCCCGTCCCTTGGAGTAACCAAAACCAAACACTGCTAAATACTCTCATAATGCCCTCCATTGCTGCTGCTTCTAGAAGTTTTTATATCCCCTCCCATTGGGGAGTCACAGCAACACTGCTCATTACTGCTTTTAAAAAAATTTTTTTCCTCCTTGCTGCGCTTTCTAGTAAGTTTTTATCCCCCCCAGTGCTGGAGTCACGGGACACTGCTAAGAACGCTCTATTTTTGTCCTCCATGCTGCGCTTCTGGGTAAGGGGTTATATCTCCCCCAGTGGGGGAGTCAAACAACCTGCTCAGTAATGCTCATAATTTTCCCCCCAATGCTCTCCCTTCTAGTAATTTTTTATTTTCCCCCCCATGCGGGAGTCACAGCTACCCTGCTCGTACTGCTCATAATGCCCCTCCTTTTGGTTTGTTTCTAGAAAAGTGTTATATCCCCCCCAGGGGCTGGAGTCCAGTTACACTCCAAAACTGCTCCTATAATGTCCTCCAGGGGCGCTGCTTTCTGTAATTGTTTATATCCCCCCAGTTCTGGAGTCACAGCTACACTGCCATGTTTTCTCTTAATGTCCTCCTTTGCTGCTCCCTTCCCTAGTAAGTTTTTATATTTTTCCCCAGGGGCGGGAGTCACAGTTTACACCCCAATTACGGGCTCTAAAATGTCTCCATGCTGCTGCTCCCTCTAGTAATTTGTTAAAATCTCCCCCAGGCGGGAGTCACAGCAAACCCCTGCTCATATTTGCTCAAATAATGTCCAAAAAATGCGGGCTTGCTTCAAATAAGTGTTAAAATTCCCCCCCTTTGCTAAAGTCAAGCTACATTTTTTCAAGACTGGCTCTATAATGTCCTCCCATGCTGCCTGCTTTCAAAGTTTTAATCTCCCCCAGTGTTTGGCCCCCACAGTTTTAACTCTCTTACTGCCTAAAATTTTCCTCATGCTGCTGGTCTAGTAAGGGGTTTATATCCCCCCCAGTCCTGGATTTCACAGCTACAACCCCCAAGTACGCTCTAAATTTCCCTCCCTGCTGCTCCCTTCAAATTTAGGTTATATCCCCCCCCCATGCGGGAAAGTCACAGCTACCTGCTCATCCTGCTCTATAATGTCCTCCATGCTGGCTTTTCTGGGTAAGTTTTTTCCCCCAGTGCGGGATCACAGCTAAAACTGCTAAATACTGCTCTAAATTTGCCCTCCATGTTTTTTTTGCTTCTAGTAAGTGTTTTATCCCCCCATGCTGGATCACGCTACATTTCTCATTACGCTCTATAATGTCCCCTTAAATACTGCGCTTCTAGTAAGTTTTTTATCCCCCCCCCCCAGTGTTTGGAGTCACACTACACTGCCCCATCCCTGCCCTTAATGCCCCTCCTTGCTGCTGCTTCTATTAAGTTTTTTTTATACCCCCCCCCCCCAAAGGTTGGAGTAAACCAGTAAATGCTCAGTACGTTTCTATAATTCCCTCCAGCTGCTTTCAGTAAGTTTTATATCTCCCCCATGCGGGAGCCACGCCATTTCCTAATTACTCTAAAAATTCCCCCCATGCGCATGCTTCTAGTAAGTTTTTTTCTCCCCCAGGCTGGGTTAAAACTACACTCTCTTTCGCTTTTATAATGTCCCCCCCAAAGCGGGCTCTTCTAAAAAAGTTATTTTCTCCCCAGTGCTGGGAGTCAAAACCCTACACCCCTAAAGATTTGCTCTTTAATGCCCCTCCTTGCGCTGCTGCTTCATTTAAGTGTTATATTTCCCCCATGTTTGGATCAAAAGCTAAACTGCTCATTTTGTCTAAAATTTTCCCCCGCTGCTGCTGCTTCTAGAAAGGGTGTTATTTTCCCCCCCCAGTGCTGGGGTCAACCGGGCTACACTGCTAAAGTACTTTTTAAAATGTCCTCCATCGGCTCCCTGCTTCTAGTAATTTTTTTATATTACCCCCCCCGTCGGGAAACCCCAGTTTACATTTGCTCAGTACTGCTCTAGAATGCCTCCATGCTCCCTTTTCTAGTTAAGTGGTTTATACCCCCCCCCATTGCTGAGTCACGTTTACCTCTGCCAGATTTGCTCTATAATGTCCCCTTTCCCGCTGCTTCTATTTAATGTTATACCCCCCATGTTTGGAAAGTCACAGCTAAACTCTCAAAATGCCTTAATTGTCCTCCATCTGAAAAATCTCCTTTCCATACCCTCCCTCCATACTTCTCCCTTAATTTTCCAGATCCCTTTCCCCCAGGAATCTCCCCTCCCTCACATACCTTCTCCCCCCGCTCTCCTCTTATCAGCTCCTCACACAACCGTCTCCAAGACTTCTCTTGTGCTTCCCACATACTCTGGATCTCACTGCCCTATCACATCAGACTCTCTGTCACCTTCACAAGCCTCAGAAGCAACCTGACAGCCCATCTCTTCACAATAGACTATCCCCCGACTAACCCTGCGGGCCCGAAACACACCTCTCCGCCCTTACCCTTCTGTCCCCCCCTTTTCCCCCATTTAGATTGCCCAGCTCTTGGGCGGGTTTTCCTGTATCACGTGTCCTTAGGTTTTGAAATATGACTTATTTTTTTTCCCCCTGGGTTTTTAAATTGTACATTGCCTGGAGTTAATACCGCTCTAGAATACATAATAAGAATAATAACATCTTTGGGTAAAATTCTTGGTGAAAATTTGCTCGAAAAACAGTTCATCAAGAACCCAACCCTTTTTCACTGTGCCCCCTGGGGGCAGTATAACACCCGGCTTCTGGAATCCCCTTGTTTCCCAAAAATTCTGCCCAACCGCATCGGATTTTTATTGGGCTGACCAGTTGTGTAACTCCCCAAATCGCAGAGCAGTGAAATGGGAACATACAGAGCAAAATCAGGAATAAAATCTACAAAACTTTGCAAATTTAAAAAATCCAGAAAAATAAAAAATTTTTTTTGGGAAGAAAAATTTTTTAATTTAAATTAAACTGAATATTTCATCCGGTTTGCAGATATTACGTCATTTTCTATCCGTATCTATAAGATCAGCACTTACCGATCAGCAAAGGCTCTGCAGGTAATGATACAATGTTACTAAACCTGTCCTATAAGGGGTTAAAATGACTCTAATGATTTATCCACTGAAGATGCCCAAAAATTTTCAGGTTGAGGGGAAAACCCAAACCCTGTTTGACTCACCCCAAAAAGATGGGGGGCCGGCCCTTCGTTGTTTGGAGATGCCGGTCCCCCCATTAGCGTCTATGGAAAATGGGAACCCCAAAAAGGCCCCTTATATCATCCCTAAAAATTTCCCCAAAATAACCCCCACTATTTATTACAATTCCAAAAAAACAGACAAATTTCACAAATGCACCCCGGTATTTTGCTGATATTACCAGCCAAAAAAAAGGGGTAAACCATTGCTCTTGATAACAGGGCCAGGGGCCAAAAGGGTGAAAACGTGGCCCGGGGGTTTTGACTGAAAAAATTTTTGGGACCCTGACAATTTTTTTTCTTTCCACAATGATGGAAAATTACGAACAATTATCTACAGACTGATGACTCTTGTTTGGCCAGTATAGGATATTTTATTCCTCCTTTCTGGAGGATACTTAATTTGCATAAATATTTTCCGCATTGAGCAATGACTGAAAATTAGAAACCCAAAAACTTTTGTCAACCAAAATAAATGGGGAGCAAAAAAAAACCCCCAAAACCCGGGCCCAACAGAAAGACAGGGGTTTTTCTGTAATAGTTTTTTTTCATTCTTTATGAGATTTTAATTTCCCCATAGGGTTTCCTTTTCGCATTGCCTGATATCCCCCTTGGTCCCTTAAAAAAACAAGGGGGCAACCAATTTAAAAAAGGGCCCAAAATACTGAGCTCCTCCCCAAAAATCCCAAACCCCTGCGTTTAAAAACCCCGATGGGGAAAAAGAACCCAAAACCGCCGCCCTTCCCCGGGAATGGCCGGGCCGGGGCACCCATTCCCCCTGTCCCGTTTCCCCTTTGGGGAACGCCCCCCTTTCCCGGAATTTTGGGGGTTCACAACCGGCCCCCAACCCGTTTTTTTCCCCCTGGCCGGCAGGGCCCCCGCCCGGGACAACCCCACCCCGGTTAAGACGCGGGAGGCTGGAGCCCCCCACACCCGAACCCCCCATTCTATGAGGCTAAAAATTTGCATAGTTTCCCCCCCCGCAGCTTTGCCGTGAACCCCCCTCCCCCAGCCCCCCCCCTAAGCTTGTACACCCCAAAGCCCCCAATTAAAGCGACCCTCCACCCTCCCTTCCGGGGCCTTTTAATTGACCAAGGGCCCCCAAGAAACCCAAAACCCTTTTTCCCAAAAGACCCAACCGGCGACCAGGACCCGAGCAGGGTTCCCCCTTTTGTAAGCGTCCCCCCCTTTTTCCCTAACTGGGGGAGCCTAAAAACCCAATTTCCTGGTCCCCCTATATAATTTAGGGCCCCCAAGGGGAACCCAAAAAACAGGCAAAATTCCAAAAACCCCCGGGAAAAACGCTTGGGGGGGGATCAACACAAAGAAATTTAAAACCCCCTTCCTTTCTGCGGGATAAGTTTAAATTTGGGGAAATTTTCCCAAGCGCCCGAGGAAAACAAAAGGTTCTTCCCCAAAAGGGGAAATTGACCACCGGGACCTATAAAACCATCTTGGACAAAATTCCCGCCCCATAACTTGCGGGGCCCCAACAAACCCTAACCAAACCCTGCCCCCCCAGAGGATAACTTCGATGGGGAAAGGCCCCTTTAATGGGAAAAACCCGAAGCCTCCCTAACCCTTTGCCTACAGGGCCCCAAACCAAACCCGACCTTTCCTGTTGGGGGATATTCAAAGGAACCCCAAAAACCCCACGCTTCCTAAAGAGGAACGACCATATGGCATTTTGGTTTTCTCCTTAATGAGGCCTCCCCCCTTTCCTCCGGGTTTTCGGCCCCCGAATTTTTCTGAAATTTCCCCCGGAAAAACCCCACTAAAAAAACAAGTTTGCCCCTCCCCCCGATCCAACCCCCCAGGATGGATGGTTTTTTAAAAAGGGGAAAGCATTTCCCCCTTTTTCCAAGCCCAAACCCCCCTTCCCGCCCCCTTTTTTTTCATGTGGGAGGGCCTTTAAACACCCCGCCCAAAAGGGGTCCCTCCGGGGTTTGGGCCCTTTTAAAAGAATTTTTCTTCTGATAGGGTTTAATTTGATATTTTCCCCGGGTCCCCTAATTAACCCTAGTCTCCTAAACAGCTTTTTTTTAACCCAAACAGTTGCTTTGGATTTTTCCCCCCTTCCTCCCTTTTTTTGGGGATGAGAGAACCCAAAAAACCCAAAACCCCTTTTTCAGAAAACCCAAAGGGGCCCCCTTTCCCCTGGGCCCCCTTTAAGGCACTTCCCGCCCCTTTTCCAAAACCGGGACCCGGGGTCAGGAAAACCCTTTTGGTACCCCCGCTTGGCCCCTTCTAGTGGGGAACCCAAAAACCAAAACCCCAACCCAAACCACAAGGGGTGGGCTTGGTTTCCCCCTTGGGGTTTGTTTCTTTTTTTGGTTGGGAAAATTTCCCCCTATTTTCCCCTACATTTTGTACCCTAGGGGTTTTATCCCCAAAAAGAACAATTCCCCTTTTTGGCCCTATTCCCATTTTCCTTAGCCAACCAAAGTATTTTCCCTTTTAAAAACGTGAATAAGGGATTCCTGAAAAACTGGTTCCCTAAGGGATGGGGGTCCCGGGACCCCCTTGTGGTTTTTAAATGAAACCCTTTTCCCAAAGGTCTTGTTTTTGGCCCCCCAAACCCCCCCCTTTTTTCTGTTAATGAAAAAGGGGAGGGGGCAAAAACCCCCGAAAACAAACATGTCTCCCCGGATGGGGCCCATATCCGCCCCGGGGGAAAACCTTCCTTAAATTAAAGCCGTTTCCCCCCCTTCCAAAAGGGGGTTTTTTCAAAGGGCAAAAAAGTTTCCTTTCGCCCTTTTTGGGGACTTTAACCCCGGGAAAACCAGGTTGTTAAATTTTTGGGGAAAGCCCCCAAACCACATTTGGTCCCCCAAAAAGAAAGCTTTTCCCCCCAAAAGGCTGTTGGCCAAAGGGCAACCAAAAAAAAGGTTCTTTTTTCTAATCATAAAAACCCCCAAAAACGGGTTTGTTTTTTTTTTGGGGGCAATGCCCCAAACCCCTTAAAAGTGGCCTAACCCCTTCCCTAACGGGTGGCCCAAGGGGCAGCCAAAAAAATTTCCCCCCCCCAAGGGGGGTATGTAGGGGGGGTGAAAGAAACCCTTAAAAAGCCCTAAAAGGACCACCTAAAATCGCCGGTCCTTTTTTTGGTCAAAGGCAAAAATGCCCGTTCGTATATGAGGAGCAGAACCCCGAACAGCGTCTAAAGGACTGTGGTTTGGGCGGTAAAGTTTGTTTTTCTGGATGAGGCAAATTTTTTGCATATGTTTCCTGCCCCCATCCGATAAAATTTTTCCCTTTCAATAAGAACTTGTACCCCAAAAAGTGATTTAAAGCATTCTCACCCAAACCAATACCCTTTACTGATGGGGCCAAAAACCCAAAAAGCTGTTAAGATGCGCCAGGATCGCCGGGTCTCCCTTAATGTGAAACAGAAACCCTTTTCCCCAAAGCTGTGTCTGGGGCAACCACTACCCTGTTCTTTTACGATAGGAGCAAGAACCCTAAAAATGTCTACAATGGAAAACGGGGGTTGGTTGGTAATAAAATTTTTTCCTTTTTGGATGGAGTATTTGCATATGTTTCCCCTTCATTGCATATCCCACTCTGGTATCTTCCTAAAAAAATAAATGCACAAACTCAATATAGCATCTCTTACCCAACCAATACCCTTCTAAATGATCGGGGCAAGGGAAATTTGAAAAAACCCGTCTCAGATGGATGACTAAGCAGGTTCCCCCTTTAATTTAACCCTATCCCCTTCCTAAGCTGTGTCTAAGGCAACCACTATCCTGTTCTGTACTGATGAGGAGCAAGAACCCCGAAACAACTGTCTACAGATGGATGACCATGATCGCACTGGTCTCCTTAATGTGAAGCCTACCCCTTCCAAGCTGTTCTAAGGGAACCAAAAGTGTTCTGATGATGAGGGGCAAAAAAACCCGAAACAGCTGTCTACAGAGGGAAACAGGATCGCATGGTCTCCGATGTGAAGCGTATCCCCTCCTAAGGTGTCTAAGGCATCCCTCATCAATGCTCTCCTTTTCTTATATGGGAGCAAGGACCTTGAAACAGCTGTCTACAGACGGACAACTCTGGGTTTGGTGGTAAAATTTTTTTCTGATGAGAGCTAATTTTCATATTTCCCTCACATTGCCGATATGTTGGTTTTAAACGTAAAATTTTACCCCCGTGTTTAGGTCTCTGTAAAAGAATCCTTTGCCTTACCCATAGGGGGAAGAACCCAGAAACAGCTGTCTACAGATGGAAGGACCCTTGTTTATCCAGTATGGGATAGTTTTTCTGAAAGAAAACTAATTTGCATACATTTTTCCCACGGAGCATTGCTTGTAAAATAAATCTCCATATTACAGCTCTGGGAAGGCGGGGAGGGAAAAAATAAAAAAACCCATTTTATTATGCGGGGGTTTTCAAAATTTAGTCCCTTTGCAAAAAACATTTCTCAGTATGGACCCCCCATGGAAAGGATTGCAGGGTTTTGTAACATGCGGGGAACCAGTCTCCGCATCACGAGCTGCTCTGAAATCCGCTAATATGACCGTCTGCAGAAATCCTAATAGAATTACAGCATAAGAACCCAAAATAATGGAGATTCGATGCAGAAAAAAAAAGCCCAATTAGATTTTTCCAAAAAGGGAAATTCCGGTGGGCAGCGGCGGGCCCCCCTCCCAGCGGGGTGCGTTTCCAATGGGGGGGGCGCCGCCTTCCCTCCCCGGGTGCGGGACCTGGGGAAGCGCCTTTGGCTGTTTTTCAAAAAAATAATTTTTATCTGCCGCGTCCCTCAGAGAAAAGACTTAATAGCGACGAGCGGCGCACGAGTCTTTTCGGGACATCGAAAGGTTTTTTCTGCTCTTTTTAAAAAATTTGGGGGGGGGGTTTTTAGCATAAGCACGGGAAGGAGAGCCCGGGGGCCCCCCCCGGGCCCCCCACCACTTTTAGCCAAAACCCCAGGCATTTGGGGACACTTGCTTGGTTAAGGAGTCTCCCACAATTCGGGAGGGGGTTGGCAAGTAGGCAGTCAAATTGTTTTTGTTGCTAAAAAAAAAACCAATCAGGGTTTCATAGGGGACCAAAAAGAGCTCAGAGAACCAATCAGGGCTCATAGAAAACCAATCAGAACTTTTGCAAAAAATCAAAGTTGGGAAAAAACCAAAATCGGGCCCATACCCAACCCCAATCAGAACTCTTTAGAAACCCTTTTCAGGGGCTAATAGCAACCAATCAGAACTCATAGAAAACAATCAGAGTCATAGCGCCCTATCAGAACCCATAAAAACCAACCCGGGGCCCATAGGGGCCCAAATAAGGGGGCCCCAAAAAAAACCAATCAGACCCCATAGCACCAAAATTTCAGAGCCCCATTACCCCACCCTTTCAGAGCCCCAAAAGGCACCCAATCAGAGCTCTTTAGAAAAAACCCCAAAAAATTTTCCAAAAGGGGGGGGGTTTATAGAAACCCCTTAAAAGCTCGAGCACCAATCGGGAGGCCATAGAACCTTTCAAGCTTTTAGAAAAACCAATCAGGTCAGAGCAACCAATCAGGCTCATTGAAACCCATTCAGAGTCTGAAACCCCAATCAAAATTCAAGCCCCCCAAATCAGAGCTCATAGAAACCCAAAATAGACCCCCATAAAAAACCCAAATTTTCAGACCCCAAGAAAACCAATCAGAGCTCATAGAAAACCAATCAGAGTCTTGGGAAAAACCAAATCAAAGCTCTTTGAAACCCAAAAAGGTCCCCTAGAAAAAACCAAAATCGGGACCCCACTTAGAAACCAAAACCCGGGGGTCAAAACCCACCAATCAGAGCAATAGAAACCCAACAGGGGTTTCATAGCCCAAATCGAGCCCCATAGAAAACCTTTTTCAAAAGTTTAAATAGCCCAATCGAGCCCAAAAGAAACCCAAATCAGGGGCCCATACAACCAATCAGAGCCCAAAAACCCAAAATCAAAAACCCAATTTAGAAACCAATCAGGGGCCCATAGAAAACCCCAAATCAGACCCCCATAGCGACCAATCGAGCTAATAGAAACCCAATAAAGAGCTCATAAAAAACCAATCGGGAGTTTTTTAGAAAACCCCAATCAGAGCCATAGCAAACCAAATTTCAAAAACCCATAAAACCCAAATTTCAAAAGCCCTTTGGCCCAAATCAGAAGCTAAATAGAAAACCCAAATCGAGCCCTTTGAAACCAAAACCCGGGAGTCCATAACGCCCAATCAGGGGCCCCACAGAAACCCAAACAGAGTTCTAGTAAAAAATCAGGTCAAAAAACCCAAAACCAATCGGGCCCCAATATTAACCATCAGAGCCCATAGTAACCAATCAGAAGCCATAGCCCCCCAATCAGACCCTAAATGGGCCACCAATCGAGCTTAGAAACCCCAATCAGGCCCTTTAGCAAACCCAAAATCAGGGGCCCATAGCAATAATGGGCCCCACAGAAAACCAAATTTCAGGTTCTTTAGAAAAACCCAATCAGGCTATAGCACCCAATCGGGGCCCCTTTTAAACCAATCAGAGTCATAGAAAACCAAAACAAAAGCCCCTTGGGAAAACCCAAATCAAAAGAAATAGAAACCCAATCAGAGTCTTTAGCGCCCCAAAATCAGTTTCCCCTTAGCAACCAATCAGAGCTCTTTGAAACCCAAATAGAGTTTATAGCAAACCAATCAGAGCCCCATAGCGCCCAAATTCAAAACCCCATAGAAACCAATCAGAGTTTTAGCAAACCCCTTTAAGAGCCCATAAAAAACCAATCAGACCCCAAGAAACCAATTTAGGGGCTCTTTAGAACCCAAATCAGGGGCTCAAAAAAAAACCAATCAGAGCCCATACCCAACCCAAATAAAGCCCCCTTGGGAAACCAATTTAAAGAGCCCCTTTAGAAAACCAATCAGAGGTCTTTGAACCAATCGGGTAAATGAAACCAATCAGAGCCCTTAGAAACCAAATTCGGGAGTTTTGCAACCAATCAAACCCCAACCATAGAAACCCAAATAAAAAGTCAAAAGAAACCAAAATAAGAGCTCATAGCCCCCAATCAGAGATCTTTGTAAAAAATTAAAGAGCCCTTTGGAAACCTTCAGGCCCAAAAGCAAAAAAATTGAGCTCATAGAAAACCAATCAGAGCTCTTAGCAAACCAATCAGAGCCCATAGAAAAAACCTTTAAGGGGCCCCTTTTGAAACCCAAATTTCAGGGGTCATACCCCACCAATCAGGCTAATAGAAAACCAAATAAAAGGCATACCCAACCCAATTTCAGAGCCATAGTAACCAACAGAGTCATAGAAACCCAATCAGCCCCCAAATTAGAAACCCAAATCGACCCAAATACCCAACCCATTCAGACCCCATAGCAACCAATAAAAACCCCATAGCAACCAATCAGACCCCAATGGGAAACCCAAATTCAGACCCCCTTAGGGGAAAAAATCAGAGCTCTTTAAAAACCCCAATCAGGGGCTCATAGTAACCAATCGGGATTTTTATAGCAAACCAATCAGACCCCATAGGGGCCCAATCGAAACCCTTAAAAACCCAAATCAGACCCCCATAGCGACCAAATTCAGAGCTCATACCCAAACCCAATCGGGGCCCCGTAGAAACCCAAAATTCGAGCCCTTTAACAAATTTTTCGGGCCCCAAAGCAACAATCAGAGATCATCCCAACCCATTCAGAGTCTTTTAGCAAAACCAAAACCCAAAAACCCCCATAGTAACCAATCAAAAGCCCATAGAAACCCAATCGAATCTTTAGCCCTTTCGGGGACCCAATGGGAAACCAAAATTTCAGAGCCCCCATAGTAACCAATCAGGGGCCCATAGCGACCCAATCAGCCCCCATAGCAAACAAATTCCGACCCCAAACAGAAAACCAATTAGTAAAATTAGAAAAAAAATTTTCAGGGCTCTTTAGCCCCCAAATAAGACCCCTTTAGAAAACCAAATTTCAGAGCTCTAGAAACCCAAACCCGGGCCCCCTTTGAAACCCAATTTCGGGTTTTAGCTTAAAAAAAAAAAAAACCAAATCAGAGTCTTAGGCCCAATCAGATCCCAAGGGAAACCCCCAATCAGAGTCAAGAAACCCAAAATCAAAAGTTTATAGAAAAACCAAAACCCCCAGGGGCCCATAGCGCCCAAATCAAAAACCCATAGAAAAAAATAGAGCTCTTTAGCAAACCAATCAGCCCCCAATAGAAACCATTCAGAGCCCCCCGGGAAACCCAAAATTTGAGCTCTTTAGAAAAACCAATCTGGTAAAAAAAAAACCCAAATCGACCCCCCAAAAAAAAAACCCAATAAGACCCCATAGAAAACCAATCAGCCCCCTTTGTAACCAAATCAGAGCTCATGGGCCAAACCAATCAGAGATCATAGAAACCCAAATCAGAGCCCTTTAGAACCAATTAGACCCACAGAAACCCAATCAGGGGTTCTTTTCCCAAACCAATCAGACCCTTTTTTAGAAAACCTTTCAGTTTTTCCTACCCAAAAAAATCGAGCTCTTTAGAAACCCAAATTTCAGAGCCCATAGAAAACCAAATCAGGGGGGCCCCTATAGAAACCCAAATCAAAACCCCAAAAGAAAACCAAATCAGAGCTCATAGCAACCAATCAGAGAGGAGTGGCGCTATCTCATGTCCTTACCAGAGGATTCAAGTCTAACGCTTGGATTTCGGGTGTTTTTGCCCTTGTGGGAGCAGGGGGCGGTTGTTTAGGTTAGCCCTATTTTTTTCCCCTTGGGGCCCCCAAAAAGTGGAGTTGATTTTTGGGGATACCATTTAAAGGGAGGGATTTTTTGGGGGCCCAAACCGTGGGTTTGGGATTTTGGGGGCCACCAGTGGGGATGATTTTGGGGGCCCCAAAACCAGGGGGTTGTTTTTTGGGGCCCCCCAGGGAGATGACTCTTGGGGCCCACCATTTAG
Source organism: Phyllomedusa bahiana (assembly GCA_025379985.1). Classification (NCBI taxonomy): domain Eukaryota; kingdom Metazoa; phylum Chordata; class Amphibia; order Anura; family Hylidae; genus Phyllomedusa; species Phyllomedusa bahiana. The sequence continues at coordinate 2,682 of JAODAL010065163.1, read as the reverse complement.
GTTGTTTTTGGGGGCCCTCACCAGTGGGGGGTTGGATTCTTGGGGCCACCAGTGGGGTTGATTTTGGGCCCCCAGGGAAAGGTTGTTTCTTGCGCCCCCCCAGGGGAAAGGTTGATTCTTGAGGCCCACCCAAGTGAAAGCTGATTTTTGGGGGGCCCAACCCAGTGGGCTGTTTCTTGGGGCCCACCAGTGGTTCTGATTCTTGGGGGCCACCGGGGGTTTTTGTTTTCCTTGAGGCCCCCAGTGGATTTGGGATTTTGGGGGGTCACCAGTGGAGATATTTTGGGGCCACTACCGTAGAGTTGTTTTTCTTGAGGCCACCAGTGGGGGGTGATTCTTGGGGCCCCCCAGTAAAGTTAAATTTTTGGGGACCCAAACTAATAGAGTTGATTTTTGGGGGCCACCGTGGATTTGATTTTTGGGGGCCCAAACCGTGGGGGGGTGATTCGGGGGGCCAAAGTGGGGGTTGTTTCTTGGGGGCCCCAGTGGAGGGGGATTTTTGGGGGGGCCCACCAGTAGAGTTGATTTTGATCCCAAAAGTGGAATTTATTTTTGGGGGCCCCACCAGTAGAGTTGATTCTTGGGGCCCCAGTGGGTTGTTTCTTGGAACCCCCAGTGGAGTTCTTTTTGGGGGGCCCCAGTGGAGTTGATTTTGAGGCACCAGTGGGTGATTATTGGGGCCCACCAGTAGAGTTATTTTGGGGGGCCCCAGTAGAGTTGATTCTTGGGCCCCAGGGGATTTGATTCTTGGGCCCCCGTGGAGTTGATTTTTGGGGGCCACCAGTGGAGTGATTCTTGGGGCCACTTGGAGTTGTTCTGGGACCCCCTAAAAAATTATGTATAAATGCCATCTTCATTGATGTTGCTTTCTGCCCCTTTTTTCCCTGAACAGCAGCCCAGAGTTCCATCATACCCGGGCCCACAAGTTCCCCACTCCCCGAAAGGGGCCGCCCAAGCTTCCCCTATTGACTCGGGGGATTTCTACAGGTAATACTTTTTAAATGTGTAAGAGCAGAAAATAAAAAGGGGCGGATGCTGGCACTGCCCGCAGGAGGCACATTAGAGAGTGATTTGTTGGCACTACATGGAGTGGCCTTAAAATAAACCGATGCCCCCCCCTCCTGGGCGGCCGCCACTGACCACGCAACAAAGGCGGTGAAGTTCGTTTTGGGGTTTCCCTTTTTGGCCTATTATAGTAATTTGGAAAAACCCCCGAGTCATTAACTCTGCTTCAGAGGATCTGTATTGCGGTGACATTTTGAAGCCACCCTCCCAGCGAGTCGGTGAATAACTCTGACCCACATGACTCGGGCCCCCTCCCCGGCCTAATAGTGTGGCACAGATACTGAAAATAGAAGCTCCATTTTTCTGGTAACACCTAGTGATAGATATCAGCTCCGGAGCAGCAGTGACATTGTGCACGGTATTGGAGGTGACAGCCTGTGCCCAGACAGGAATAAATAGCTGCACACGTGCCGTCGGGTCAGGTTTCCGGGCCCTGCGCTCCTCCGAGGCCGCCCAATGCAATGGCAATAGGATGAGCTCTCTTTTCCTAAATAAAATTACTGCTGAAAATCAATTATTCATCCGCTCCGGTCGACTAATGCACAGAACACGACCCCAAGTCAGGGTCCGGCTTCGAAAATTTTCGGAGAAACCTTCCTAAATGTATGTAGCAGATATTCTGTAGGTGGTGCTAAATTTATAGTACATGCATATATGCCAAAAGGGCTTCGGAAAAAGAGTAGGGGTCTGCGTGCGCAATTGCCGCGAAATTTCCCCAATGCACTTAAATTTTCCTGAGCCTTTTCAATGTGATGGGATTTGAAAACGACATTCACGCGACGCAGGTGTACCGAAAGGGTAACATTCCTCATGTGGAAGGTATGGGGTTTTGGGTGTAGCCACCCTTTAAATTTTCGCTACCACTGGCCTTGCAATGTGAATGGGATTAGAACCAGCCAGGTATTCATTGCAGTCAGCGGTGTTTGTCGAAAGGGGTAAAAAATTCCCCATGATGGGGAGGGTCTGGGAATTGGATGTGCCTTTTCAATTTCAGCTGATCACTGAGCCCTTTCAATGTGAATGGATTAGGAACCAAACCCGAATTCATCTGCAGACAGCAGGTGTAGCTCGAAAGGGGTAACATTCCTCATTATGGAGAGGCTCATGGGAATTGGATGTAGCCACCTTCAATTTACAGCTGACTCACTGAGCCTTGCAATGTGAATGGGATTAGAACCAACCAGACATTCATCTGCAGACAGCAGATGTAGCTCGAAAGGGGTAACATTCCTCATGATGGAGAGGCTCATGGGAATTGGATGTAGCCTTCTTCAATTTACAGCTGACTCACTGAGCCTTGCAATGTGAATGGGATTAGAAACCCGCCGACATTCATCTGCAGACAGCAGATGTAGCTCGAAAGGGGTAACATTCCTCATGATGGAGAGGCTCATGGGAATTGGATGTAGCCTTCTTCAATTTACAGCTGACTCACTGAGCCTTGCAATGTGAATGGGATTAGAACCAACCAGGTGTTCATCTGCAGACAGCAGATGTAGCTCGAAAGGGGTAACATTCCTCATTATGGAGAGGCTCCTGGGAAATTTGGGTGTAGGACTTCTTCAATTTCACTGACTCATGAGTTGCAAAGTGAATGGGGTTAGAACCCAAACCCGG
>JAODAL010065162.1:0-18362 GCA_025379985.1 Phyllomedusa bahiana | reverse complement strand
TATGTCTACTTTATAATGGGGTGCGACACGCCCCAGAACCCCCAAAAGTTTGGGAGATCCCTGTTCATAATCTTAGAATGGTTTTTAAATACAGCTTTTTGAGTTCAGAATTCTGGCGCAGCCCCATTCATACATGTTGGCCCTAGTGAATATAAACTCTTACCTACAAACTTTGGAATCAACACTGAGGACAACATGTATGACCGGGACTGCGCTAGTTTTCTGCTGTACTTTGAGCCAAAAAAAGAATGATGAAAAGGGGCCCCCAAATTTTTGGGGGGCGAAAAGTCCCTTTCTAATGACCCCAAAAAGACATTTTTTAAAAAGCGTAAAGATTAGGGGCGTTCGGGGGGCATCCACCCATTCATAGAAGTAGACCATGTTGATTCTTTGCCCCAAATCTAGGTGCGGCGTTGGAACAGCCAGCCCAAAAATTTTAAAGGTGATTGCCTGAGCCAGATTGTCGTATTGGCATAGATGGCCCTGTATGTATGTAGTTTCCCTTCATTTTGTTTTTTGTTTTTAAAATTGGCCTGTCAGCGCCAGGATTCATACATGTTGCCCTAAATGTCTGGAGAAACTTCATGTAGTAGTACTGGTGTAGGGCAAATTTGATCCACATGGTTGAATTTCCTGAACTTCTTTATATTTTCCATATGCTCCAAATTTACCTAGCCCATAAAAAGTAAAAACACCTTTATATGAGGAGGGTGGAAGGGTCTAATGGAAGCGGTAACATACCAAATCTTAAAAATTGCAACCTTGCAGCTTTATGCCATACAGCTAAATATTGTTTGCATAACATGGCCACTTTCACTGTGTTACAGGTTGAATAACAATTTTCCTCAAAATGCACACTACGAAACTTGGTATACTTGTTATCAGGGCCGGGACAACGAGTAGGGGAAGATAGGGCACCACCTAGGGTGCCACTTTATGCCATGTAGAAAAGAAAGCACAAGGAAATATTGAGTGGGCTGAATTTTCCATTGGGGTTGCATATGCCTTTTTTGCTGGGCACCGAATACCTTGTCCCAGTCCTGCTTGTCATGTGACAAGACTAAGAGAAATACCCTCTAGTTTACTATTTGCTAGGGTTGGGATAAGCTGGCAAATATCTCGATTGAATTAACCTTACCTGATGTGATATACAAACCTAATGTTCAAAATCATAGTTTACACATGGTTTTTCATAGATGGCATAAACAAGGAAACGTCTCACCATATTATTACACTCTTAGGGGAACTTAATTATAATTGATTAATAATCAATTATTATAATAATAATAATAATAATAATAATAATAATTCAATATTAATTAATTATTAAAGAGGTTGTTTCACTGCATTGATTCATCTTACCTCAGTCCTGTTTTCGTGGTTTCATTTTGAATTCAGGGGCGTGTTTACTGGCTTCCACTAGGCTGCAGTAGAAGCCAAGTCTATAGCTATAGCCACTAGTGCTGGCAGCCTATCATGATAGAGCAAACAGGTCTGTAGCTATAGCGACCTGAGGAGCTGATGCAGCCCATACAAGAGTGAATATCTCAGAATAGATACTTTTAATGGACACATATTGCAAAAATGACTTGTTTTTGCAAGATCTTTAAAATAAAAAGCCATCCTTGTAGTGAGACAACCACTTTAATCAATATTAGAATTAAATCAACAATTCCCAATTCTTCAAATTCCATGCTTTAAATACTTTAATATCAGGAAATATATCTCAACATTTTTATCTCAACCCAGTGTTCCATAACTGGTTCTCTAAACTAGGAGATACTAAGAAATTAATTACAGAATACTATTAGTTGCTCAATCAACCAAAAGACTATACGAACTCACAGGCGCAATTAACTAAATGGTCTGATGACAACCTAGAATTAATGTACCAAACGACCTTGGATATATTAGGAAAGGCAAGCAAATACTTCACTTCAGCCAGGTATCTGGAGATGAGGCTAAACTAAGCCATAGAGCATACCTCACTCCGTGTAGAGGCATAGGCATACACCTCAAATTGTTTTAAAGGAGGTTCATGCTAACTTTTAGCATTGCTTGTTGGAGTCAATTCAACAATTATGAGCAAAGATCCAAGAATTTATTGTAGAGAACTTAACTTTGTCCCTAATGACCTGCTGTGGGCCCTATTTGGCTATCTAGACCCAAATACTGCAAACTTGGTTACAAAGCAAAATACTCCTGATAAAAATACTCTCAGAGAAAATACTACATAAAGAAAAGCACTCAGAGTAATTTTTCAAGACATAAGAAAGTTTTATTTTAATACTGTCACAGCAAGGGAAAAAGAAAAGAAGGTTTCCAACCGACTGATACCACTATAGTAAAAGACCTATACTTGTCAACCAGTTACCTATATGGAGCTAGCCTGTGGAGAGTAATCTTGGAAGGGAGAGGACAGCAACGTCATTAATATTGTTCTAATTTTATGTTTAAAGAACCAATTTGTTGATAGCACCATAGATCTCTTCTTATGTTTTTTTAAATAAGATCATTCATGGCATAATTACTGAAGACTTATACACACTTTCTTGCTCTTTTTGATTAGCTTGTGAAATAGTAAACATACAAGGTTTAAAAAGTATAATTCTGTATCCTGAACGAGATTCAAGAGGTTGATTGTAACTTTTAGTATGTACCTGTAAATAATATGTATCTGTTCAAAATCAATAAAAACAGCTGGAAAAATGATTTCAAAATAAAACATATAATTTAGTTCCTAGAGATTTGGACTTAAAGAGGTTCTTCACCAGTCTGTTTCACTGAGTCACAAGCAGCTTTTCATCCTATGTCTTGTCAGGCTGTGGTTGGTTTATAGCAGTGATTAGCATATTTAGCTTCTCTATAACTAATTGAGACATTACAAAGACATAGGTGGAGGAGGTTTAGTTTTCAGTAAACAAAGCTACAAGTTCTCTGAGAACTGAAAACAATTGCTAATCTGTAAACAAAAGTTATTCTTGTTAGAGATAATGGGCCACATGTATGAAAACGGTCTCGGTCTAAAATTCACTTTGTGGCCAATAGCAGCCAATCACAGCGCCCATTTCATTTCATATAGTGGCCTGGAAAAATGAAAGGGATGCTCTGATTGGTTGATATGGGCAACAAGGTGAATTTTTAGACCTAGACAGTTTTCATATGTGTGGCCCAATGAGTCTTCTCTGGTGTAAGCTCCATCCATAGTGACATCACTCCCTGCTATTTGTCTAATCAGGAAAGAAGATTATGGCTGTTACAACAGAAACCTGTGTGCACTCACAGCAGATAAAATCTATCTTATCTCGTGACCAAGATAAATGCTAAAGAGCAATGTATTTGGAAAAAGTCTTTGATTACCTGTCCCTACATGTTGAAAGATAATATTTGTAGTGAGAAAACCCCTTTAAGTGCCAAATTGATTTGCTTTTATCTGGAGCTGTGTAGTGTAGTTAGATTTATATAGAAATCATAATGGCTGTCTGCAACCCCCCACTAAAGGTATATTCACACGGCGTAATTGCAGGGTGTATTTTGGCGCGTAATTGCGCTGCAATATGCCTGAAATGCGTTTGTATTTACTGTAATTCATAGCTCTCATGGAGAGGTATGGATCATGCCTGTCTTCCCTGGTGTACAATACGCAAGTATTGTACGCCGGGAGAAAGAAGTGACATGTCACTTTTTCCCAGTGTTTACGCGCTGTGCATAATAGAAGTGAATGTGGCCAGGACATAGCCTAAAAGGAAAATATCCAATACAAAAGACACACTGCTGCTTCCCCCTGAGTCGTAACCACCACTGCTGCCGGTATGTAATCGCACTCCTTCACCTTTCTTGCAATCATTGCAATGCTTCCATGGACATCAGATCCGCACGGAAGGCTGCCAGTCAACGCCCAAACATAGAAACTATATCCACAAACGGAAGACTCCAGCGGGTAAATAATCCACGGTTTATTTTAAATATAAATCTTCAGGACAATGTAAACAGCATCGAACGCTGTTTACATTGTCCTGAAGATTCATATTTAAAATAAACCATGGATTATTTGCCAGCTGGAGTCTTCCGTTTGTGGATTTAGTTTCTATACCCTAAAAGGAGCATAGGAGTTTATTGCATACTTTGTGGTTGTTTAGATTTGTTAAATTTAGTGTATAACACTATGCAGTAAACACCTACAGTATGTAAGGGCTGCAGGTAACCATATAAAAGTTCATATTAATTTCTGTATATGCTATTATGTTTCTGATCTCTCATCTCTGGAGAACCTTAAAGCGGTTGTCTCACTACAAGGATTGCTTTTTATGTTAAAGATCCATCAAAAACAAGTCACTTTGCAATATGTGTCCATTAACAGTGTCCTGTCTATTCTTACATATCCCCTCTTGTATGGGCTGCATCAGCTCCTCAGGTCGCTATAGCTACAGACCTGTTTGATCTCTCCTAATAGGCTGCCAGGACTGCTTGATATAGCTACAGAGCTGGCTTCTACTGCAGTCTAGTGGAAGCCAGCAAACACGCCCCTGAATTCAAAGTGAAATCAAGAAAACAGGATTGAGGTAAGAGGAATCAATGTAGTGAGACAACCCCTTTAAGACCTATAAACTGCGGTCACTTATGAAAAGCAGAACCCTGACTGGATCCGCACAAAGAGATAATATAGCTCAAGGATGTAAGTTTTGATTTTTCTAATGGACATTTCTCCAAATTGCTAAAGCGAATTCTGTTGGAGCTGAAGCAGTACAGAGCAGACATAAGAATAATGAGCTTTAATATCCTCACAGTAGATTAGCATATTGTCTAAGTAGACTATGACAGATCAATTGAGAGGATATATTTTGCAGTCTGTTTACAATATCATTTACAATCTGTATGGCTAGAATGCTTGATTTGGAGGTAGTGGAATGTGCTTTAAGGTGGCAACCAAAACTTAGTTTGTAGGTGCTCAAAAAGAAGAAAAAAATTGTAGTACTGCCAACTATCATATCTGCAAAATAAACATAGTAGAACATAATAGATCTAACGACTATCAGCCAGAAGGGCATGGAATAATAAGAAAAAAAACCATTGATGAAAATAGGGAAGAGAGGTGAAACCTCCTAGAACTGCTTTTCCAAATTGTCCCAGAAGACACCAGGAGTGCCCCTAATTGACTGTGTGGGAAAATCATAAATGCTGTTCAATAGAAGAGATTGGAGGTGGACAGAAGAAAGACAAAATTGTTTAATTTCAAATTAGTATATTTTATAAGAACTGTCTAAGCAGGGATTTTTCCTAAATAAATTCCCCAGTAATAATGAATATTTTTGTTAGACAGTCAAACGGCTAGTATGCTTACTTGCCAAAAGGACTGCCTTTACCAACACAAGTGAACTGTAAAAGAGCCACATGAAGTGTTTTATTGTCTTTAGGGGGATCAGTAAGAGCAATGTATCAAAGACATAAAACCTTTTAGGAAGCATAATTATCTTGATAGCTAACATACAGCCAGAAGAGGAGAGAGGCATGGTCTATCGCTTCAGTTTCTAACTTCCCCGTATAAAGGCAGAAGGTACTAACATATAAAAAGGTTTATGTAGCAATCCAATATCTGAGTGAGTGCTCCTGCCTCTTTTAGGGGAATTTTCAAATATCTTAATTAGGGTAGATTTTCTTTTTGTGGGAGGGATTCTCTGTCCTGTTTACTTAATAATTAGACAGTTGACTAAACTAATGCAAAAACTATGTAGGTTAAGTAGGGATATGTGCAGCCAAATGAGTAGTACAACACCTGCAAAATAATACAACCTACATACCTTGTCTTAAACCCTTAGGGCACAGGTGTCAAACTGCCGGCCCTCCAGCTGTTGGGACACTACAACTCCCATCATGCATTTGTATAATCTATGACAGTGGGCATGAAGGGAGTTGTAGTTTCCCAACAGCTGGAGGGCCGTCAGTTTGACACCCCTGCCTTAGGGTATGTTCACACAACGTATTTTGGCATGTATTTTGCAGCATATTTTGCACTGCAATACGTGCCAAAATATGCCCAAAACAATCTTCTAAAGCACTTCTTATAGACTGCAATATAAAATATGCGTCATCATTCATATGACGCATATTTTACGCTCCGAATTTTCAACTCTTTCATGCATATACGTGCTATAAAATAAAATATAGGAGACAGAAATCTACCTCAGACACTAGGTGCCATTTTCGCATTGAAATTATATGCTAGCAAGGGTGTAATTTCAACCACGCAACAAACTCGTTTTGCGGCGTGCAGGTGTACGCGCCACAAATACACCGTGTGAACATATCCCTACCCATCTACTTTTTGAAATTATTAAGAGAAGCTTCCATTGGTACGGTGCAGAGGACTTCTAAAATGAGAGATAGAGAATATCTATTGCCGTTATTTACTAGACAATAAGAGGCATGTCGAAGTTTAATTATAGCTGTTGGGTTGGAAAAAATACCTGTGGGCACTGTTAGAAAGACACCAGATATCCCATGTCAAGACAGTGATCATAAAAAGCCACCCCAGATGATCAAACACTTGCTCAAGATCCAGGCTTAAAAGGCAGCCTTTCTGACCTGTGACACTTATTAGCTCGATTTCTTTTTGGGCGTTTTCATCTACCTGTCAACATAGAAAAAAAGCTCACTTGATCGTTAGGTTTTAGATTGTGTATCCAGCAGTTCAATTAACAAAAAAATCTTAGGTCACAGTTAAGTAGAGATTTTTTTTTAGTTCTTGTATTCTGGCCTGTTTTTCTTTGGATAATATAAAGTTCTTAAGCAATAAATCGTGGATACAGGTATGGGGTGGAATGGGGGCAGGGATTAGCCACTAAGGACGACATGTATTATTGGGGCTGCACCAGTTTTCTGGTGTAGTTTGAGCCAAAAAGAATATATGAACAGATGCACTCCAAACGTTGGCGCGATTAGTCCCTTTATAATGCGCCGAAGATTTGAGGCATTCTGGAGCGTCGTACCACATTCATAGGATTAGACACATTTATGATTCTTTGACGACTAAATTTGGCGCTTAATAGTTAAAACAACCAGACCAAGTTAAAGGTGGTCTGTCTGAGCCAAACTTGTCGTATTGGCACTAGACTGCGCCTGTATGTATGACCTGCAGAAGAACATGTTCATACATTCTGGCACAGTCTATACTGTACATATAGCATAAAACCACAAAATAATGGTCATACAGTTACCAAATAACAATGCTTCACAAAGCCAGCATCCCAAGGCTAAAATTACCACTAAGGACATATACCACCACACCATGGTCACATATCACCAGCACATAGTGACAAAATAATACACGATACCATAACTGAAACCATTACACTACAACCAGGGCCGCCGTCAGAAATGTCAGGGCCCCATACAGCTGAAGTTTCCGGGCCCTCTCCCACGGCCCTACCCCTTCCCTATTCCGCCAGTTCGCCGCCTACCCCAGAAAAAGAAAAAAAAATTCTGCTCTGCGCCATTGTTTTTCGATTTAGTTCTTGTTGGATTTCACAACGTACAGTTTATCTATATTGTACATATACTAAGGCCAGCGAATACTAACACATGATCACCCTATAATTATAATGTTATTGACGAAAGCAGTATACCCAGACCAATATAACCAAATAAAGACCAAATAAAACCACAACATCATTACCACATATCTATACCATAAAGACACTGAATACTACCACCATACTGTTACTTTATGTAAAGCAGTATACCAATATAACTGCCATACAGTGCTCATATAGTGGTATAAACATGTGCATTTAGTGACTCACTGGTGATATCTTGTCCGATGAGTCATTCACTTTCCTTTTTTTTCTCCATCCGCTCCAGACCGCCGTGATGACTTCTCCCGGCCACCACTCGTCTCTGCAGAATTACCACACAAACACCTGATACTCCTCATTTTATCATCTTCCTAACTGTGCCCCCCACATGTATAATTACCCCATCCATAGTACCCCGAATGGTAAAAATTACCATCTTGACAGAGAGGCTGAAGGGCTGGAATGGAGGGTCTGGACAGGGAGGGCTGAGGGGCCTGGACAGGGGGGATGGAGGGAGGACTGAGGGTCCTGGACAGGGAGGATGGATGGATAGGGGGCTGATGGTCCTGGGCAGGGGGATGGAGGGAGGGCTGAGGGGGCTGGACAGGGGGGGATGTAGGGAGGGCTGAGGGTACTGGACAGGGGGATGGATGGCGAGGGTTCCTGGGTGACAGGGGAGGAATGGAATGGATTAGGGGGCTGAGGGTCCTGGGCAGGGGGGGATGGAGGGAAGGCTGAGGTTCCTGGGAAGGGTGGGTGGACGGAGGGCTGAGGCTCCTGGACAGGATGGATGGACAGAGGGCTGAGGATCCTGGACAGGGAGGATGGACGGAGGGCTGAGGGGCCTGGACAGGGGGGATGGACGGAGGGCTGAGGGGCCTGGCCAGGGGGGCTTGTCTGGAGGTCTGCGGGGCTGGAACAGGGGGGATGGACGGAGGGCTGAGGGGCCTGGACATGGGGTTTTGTATGGAGAGCTAGGGGTCCTGGACAGGGAGGCCTGGAGTGGGACCCTGGAGTGGGGGCACTGTATGGGGGCCCTGGTGTGTGGCCACTGTATGGGGGCCCTGGATTGAGTCACTATATGGGGGCCCTGGAGTGGGGGCACTATATGGGGGCCCTGGAGTGGGGGCAGGATATGGGGCCCTGGAGTGGGGGCGCTGGAGGCTTTTATATACAAAGAGGGGCCGTACTGTGTGAGGAGAGGCCCGGCCCCCGAGTACCAGAGCAGCAAGTTGCTTACACTTATGGTTTACTCTTACAGCTCCAGTGAGAGCCCATCCTCCTCCCTCTCTCTGTGTCGGCTTTCCTCTGTCATTTGATCTGTCATCCTGGCTGCAGAGAGGGAGGAGGACGGGCCCTGCAGTCACTGGAGCTGTAAGGCCATGTTCACACGGCTTTTTTTGGGACGTATTCCAGTCCCGCGCGAATTACAGGCTGAAATACGTCCCGGTCATTAAGGTAATCCACAGTTCTCACAATAAGGCGAAAGGGGAGAGAAGTGACATGCTACTTATTCACAGCGTATATGCGCAGTGGACAATGCATGTCTGTGGGGCCGGCGAGGAGCCGGCCCCCCCGCCCGGCCCAGCTCCTGGAGTAACTGCGGGGCGAAATACGTCCCGCAATTAAGCTGTGTGAACATGGCCTAAGTGTAAGCTATACGTGTAAGCAACTGGCTGCTCTGTGACTCGGGGGCTGGGCCTCCCCTCTGTATGTAAATTGCAGGCGCGTGCAGGCCTGCAGGAAAATTTTCTGATTTTCTTTGTGAAGCGGTGAGGGGGGGTGGGGGACCCCAGTGGGCGGCGGGCCCCCCTCCTTCACATTTCTCTCCGGGCCCGTAGACCAGTACCCCCTGTACTGGCTTTATGGCGGCCCTAACTACAACCAATAATATTGCCATACAGTGACCATACAGTGGTAGATACCAGTTTTAGGTACTCTACACACAAGTGATTACAGTAAATTTAAATGCAGAGATGTCTTCTCTGATCGTGATGGGTCTCTTCTCTGACAAGTTATTCTGTCCCTCTTTTCTTCTCCATCTGGTCCAGACCGGCAGGACACATCCCTGCAGAATTTACGACACAGACATCTTAAACTCCTCACTTTTCCAGAACTTCCCTACCATTTCTCACCTCTGTACAAACTCCCCATCCATAGTGCCCCCAATGGTAATAATGACACCCTTGTGCCCCACACAGTAAAATTGTCCTGTTTGTGCACCAAATTTTCATCTTCATTTTTTGTCCCCATGTAGTAGGTAAGTAAACCCCCAATATATTAGGGAGGCACACCCGCAAAACTAGGTAGGCAGACAGGTAAACCCCCTTCTAAGTAGGTATTTAGGCCCCTGGTAGGTAGATATAAAGGCCTCCTGTAGATAGGTAGCCACCTGTAGGTAGGTGTAAAACCCCCTCAAGGTATAGCCCCTGTAGGTAGGTATAATGAGCACCTGTTAGTAGGTAGACCTCCTCTTGTATACATGTCCCCTGTAGGTATGTAGAGACTTCTGTAGGTATATATAGCCCCCCGTAGGTATATACATGCCCCTCTAACCATATACATGCCCCCTGTAGCCACCTACATACCCCCTGTAGCCGTATATATGCCCCCTGTAGCTGCATACTGCCTTCAGTAGCCGCATACTGCCTCCAGTAGCTGTATAAATGCCCCAGTAGCTGTATACTGCCCCCTGTAGCCATATATACATGCCACCTGTAGCCGCACACTGCCTCCAGTAGCCGTATATATGCTCCCAGTAGCCGTATTCTTGCTCCGGGAGCTGTATATATGCTCCCTGGATCTGTATGCATGCCCCCTGTAGATGTATGCATGCCCCTTGTGGCCACGTACTGTCTCCTGTAGCTTTATACAAGCCCCTTTTAGCCGTATACATGCCCCTTTAGCCGTATACTGCTCCTTGTAGCCCTGAATACTGCACCTTGTGTACTGCCCCCTGCAGCCCTGGATAACGCCCCCTGTAACCCTGCATACTGCCCCCTGTAGCCCTGTATACATTCCACTATAGCCCTATATACTGCAGCCCTGTATACCGCCCCCTGTAGCCCTGTAAACATGTTCCCTGTAGCTCTGTATACATTCCCCTATAGCCCTGTATACTGCAGCCCTGTATACTGCCCCCTGTACCCCTGTAAACATGTTCCCTGTAGCCCTTTATACATTCCCCTGTAGCCCTGTATACTGCAGCCCTGTATACTGCCACCTGTAGCCCTGTAAACACTGTCCCTGTAGCCCTGTATACTGCAGCCCTTTGTACTGCCCCTTGCAGACCTGTATACTGAACCGGTAGCCATATGCTCCTGTAGTCCTGTATCCTACCCATGTTGCCATATATATGCCCCTTGTAGCCCTGTATACTGCCACCTGTAGCCCTTATACATTCCACTATAGCCCTGTATACTGCAGCCCTGTATACCACCCCCTGTAGCCCTGTAAACATGTTCCCTGTTGCTCTGTATACATTCCCCTATAGCCCTGTATACTGCAGCCCTGTATACTTCCCCCTGTAGCCCTGTAAACATGTTCCCTGTAGCCCTTTATACATTCCCCTGTAGCCCTGTATACTGCAGCCCTGTATACTGCCACCTGTAGCCCTGTAAACACTGTCCCTGTAGCCCTGTATACTGCAGCCCTTTGTACTGCCCCCCACAGACCTGTATACTGAACCGGTAGCCATATGCTCCTGTAGTCCTGTATACTACCCATGTTGCCATATATATGCCCCTTGTAGCCCTGTATACTGCCACCTGTTCGTTAAAAAAAGAAGTTACCCACCCCTCCTCTCCTCTTTCCCCTGCTGAGCAGCTTGCACCGGGAGCTTGCATTCGGTGTGGGGGCGTGGCATCATCACACCGCCTACGCCGAAACATAAGCTGAACATGGCGCTCATCTGTACTCGGAACTCCCATGTAACAGAATGGACAGTCATGTGCAAGCGCGACTGGCTCTCTGTTCTGCTCCATAACTTTTAGGTGCCTGTTCCTGAGATAGGTGCCGATCCCACCCTTTAATGATATACCATCAAAGTCTATGGTAGAATGACCCATTTATTTAGTGACAATGTAAGGCTTCAGATGTGTGGAAAGCTCTTCTCTATACTGTGGCCTCTTGGGCAATGCGTCATTTGGTCTACATTGGCATGAATGTAGGCCACTGAGGAGTTTAGTTGTCTGCAGAGAAATGTGCACCTGGTTGCAGTGATATCATCACTGGAGGTCATCTGGTCAGAGAAAACCAGAGGATGGGGGACACGTTTGCAATAAGAGCACAAGGAGAGAGGAGTGTAGAGGTTTTCTGTTTTAATTTAATCCTTTAAAGCTCTTTTTTTCTTATAAGAAATCTCATTCACATGCTACAGAAAAAAATCCTCTGCCCAAAGTCCAATTTTAAATCTGCACTGCAAGTAAATTTACAGTATCTCACAAAAGTGAGTTCATTCCTCACATTTTTGTAAATATTGTATTATATCTTTTTATGGGACAACACTGAAAAGATGGCACTTTGATAAAATGTAAAGTAATCAGTGTACGGTTTTATAACAGTGGGGGCCCTCAAAATTTAATCAACACACCAGTCATCAATGTCTAAACTACTGGCAAAAAAAAGGGTGATTACACCCCCTAAAGGGAAAAGGGAAAAAATTTGTCCCCAAATTTTTGCTTTTTTTCTCTCCATGGTATCATGTGATTCGTTAGTGTTTCAAGATTTGAGGTGTAAATGGGGAGCATGGGGTTTGTTTCCAATTTCTGTATGCCCAAAACATTTTCTCATTCGGGCCCAAGGGAAAGTTTCAACTTTTCACCTCTTTGGCAAACTTTTGAGGATCTAAAGGGAATTATTACTTTACATAAAAAATGGCCTAGACAAAAAAGAAGATTCCCAAAACACCCTAAAGGGCTGAATGCAGCATGAGGGCCCAAAAAGACTATACAGCAGTTTAACAAGAAGATTCCACTCAAAAAACAGGCCCCCCACCAGGCCGATCAAAGAAGTTGAGTGCACTTTCTCAACGTCATGTCCAGAGATTGTCTTTTCAAAATAGATATATGGGTGCTGTCAGCTTTGGCTGAAAGGGTTTTTTAAAGGGGGGGAGGCCACTTACTTGTTTTGGGAAAAATACGGGGCCCCCTCTTTGCGCCTACCCCGGGGTTGTCTCAGAAAGAACCACAAGAAAAAATCAAAAGTTTCCCGGAAAAAAAAAGCAGCCCAAAGGACTTTAAAATTTAGGGAAACCCAGGGCCTGTGGTCTGATGAGCCCAAAGGGAATAAAAGAAATTTGGTTTAGATTGTGTAAAGTGGTGTGTAAGAAACCAGAAAAGGAAGCAAAAAAGACAAGTGTGTCTTGCCTACAGTAAACCTGGGTTAGGAGCCCCCACCACCCCCCCTTTAAAACCCTTGAAACCTTGCTCTTCCCCCTTTAAAACGGGTTCCCCAGGGTTTCACTAAGGGCCCAAGCTCTCCCCTTTTCTGCCCAAATCCAAAGCTCACAACCTGTATTTCTTGCCCCCCACGGGCCAAATCCCACCTCATCCCAGACCTCAGTGCTTCTATCATCCCACACTCACCCACCCTCTTAACCCTATCAATAACCTCTGGCATTTTCCCCCTTTTTTGCCTTTAAACATGCTACTATCATTTTAAAATCCTAAAAAAAAAAACCCCTTTTGACCCCTCTTTCTCCAACTACCCGCCCCATCTCACTGCCCCTTTTGTTCCAAACTCCTCGAGCAGCACGTTTTTTCTTCAGCTGTCCCCCCCACCTCTCCCCCAAAAACTCTCTTCTTGACCCATAAAATTTGGGGTTTTGGAGGCCCCCACCACTCAAACCGAAACTCCCCTAACCAAATCACTAAGATCTAAGTAATCCCAAAAGCCCATGCCACTACCTGTGCCCTCCTTTTGGGGCCCTTGTCCTCTCCCTTTTGGGAAAACGCGACCCATTCCCCCTCCTGCTACAAACCTCTCCCCCCTCGGAAATAAGGGGCCCTTGGGGTCTTTCCGGGTTTCCTCAAACCTCATGATCGGCCTTTCAGCGTCTCTTTTCCCTTGCCCCAACCTCCCTCCCCCCCCCGGCCCACCCCTCTTTTGGTGCCCCCCAAAGGGTCGCCCGGGGTTCCACTACTCCCCCTCTATCTACCCCCTTTGGGCCTCGGTAGCTCCATGGGCCTCACATGGTTTTTCTTACCACCTGTATGCTGATGATACCCAACTCTACATCTTGGCCCAGATTCACTTTTCAACTCCCCGGACCCCCTGATGTCCTCCATTTCCCCTTCTTCTTTATCACTCTCCTAAAACTAAATGTGGAGAAAACAGAAAATCTTCCCTCTTTCCCCCCATCCCAAATTTTACCCTGCCCCTGATCTCTCCCATTACAGTAACGGGTCTACACTTTCAAACCCCGGGCCCCCAAGTTCCCCGTCTTGGGGGAATCCCAAACTTGCTTTTTTTTTCAAACCACCCAATCCAAACCCCCACCCCCTCCCGCCCCCTCCACCTTTAAAAACATCTCTCCCCAAACCGCTCATTTTCCCCGGCTAAAGACACTACAAAAATTTCTGGCCATGCCCTTGTCATCCCCCGCCAAAAACCCACTGCAACTTAAAATTTTCAGTGGCCTCCCAGCTGCAAACCCCCGCTCACCCCTCCCAACCAAACCTTAACTTTGCCCGCCCGTTCTTATCCACCCCTCTCCCGCTAATCTTGCCCTCCCCCCCCTCTGCCAATCCCCTTTACTGCTTCCCAATTTCCCCCGAAATTTATTTCAAGCTAAAACCATGACCTACAAAGGGTCTCCATGACCTTCTCCCCTCCAAACATTTTCTGCCCTAATTTCCAAATATCTCCCCCCCCCACTCTCCGCTCCCCCACAGGGCCTTCTCCTTGCTCTCCCGGGTTTTTCAGCTCCCACACAAAACCCTCTCCCCAAGGGTTCTCCCGGGGGTTTCCCCACCCCTCTTTAAACCCCCTGCCCCCAACACATCAAAAATTTTCCTCCCCCTTTCACCAGCTTTTAAAACAAAAAAGAAAACCCAAATTTTTTTTCAGTTGCCCATAACCCTTTACTAAACTTGTCCCCTGCTTCCCCACAGATTTCTGCCCCTCACCTCCTTCTCTTTCCCCCCCCCCTTGAGATTTAAGCCCTGCGGGTAGGGTTCCCCTCTCCCTCTGTCATGCCAATTGTCATTTTCCCTTTTCACTGTACTCGTTTGGGTTATGTAAAATTAAATTTAAACCCCCCCGAAGTACACCCCCCGGAATCAATGGCGCTTTAAAAAGAAAATAATAATAATAATTTAAAAAATGGGGTTTTGGGGTTTCTGAGTGCTGCTTTGGGTGTGGGGAACCACAGTTCATTAAGGGGAAACCCTGAATAACCCAAATTTTACTGTGACATACTGAAGCAGAGCATGATTCCCTTCCCTAGGGAAAATGGGGCCGCAAAAGGGAATATTCCCAACAGATAACGACCCCAAACTCACCTCCAAACGAATTTCTATCTTGGGTGGGAAAAAAGAAGTAATCGGTTCTGGAATGGAAAACAAGCCCCCAGAACCCAAACTTTATTGAGCAATTTTTTGGGGAATCCTCAAATTTTAACTTGGAGGACCCCCAAGGGCTTTAACATCCCCCAGCTTCATGAACCCATGAAGGGGTAGAAAAGGTTTTCCGTGGAGGGTCTAGTGAACCCCGTGCCCCCGAGAGTTAAGGCAGTGCGGAAAAAAAGGTGGCCACACAAAAAAAGAGACATTTTTGAGCACACTTTTTCCCTTTTCACTTAGGGGTTTTTACTCACTTTTTTTGCCAGTGGTTTAGACATTGATGGCCTGGTTTTGAGTTTTTTTTGGGGATTTAAACCCAATTTACACAGTTTTTCAAAAAATTGTACCTGATTACTTACATTGTAGCAAACTGTCATATCTTCATTGTTGTCCCATGAAAAGATATAATATACAATATTTACAAAAATGTGAAGGGTGTACTCACTTTTGTTGAATTTTGAATAAAATGGCAGATTTATTTTGGATGTTCCCACTTGAATTCAATGGGGATGCAAATAACTTTTAACAAAACTCAAGTGTTGTCAATTTTGCCGTGGATACGCAGCAAAATCTGCAAGCAGCAAAATTCTGTCAACCATTTGGTCAAGGAAGGGTGGGGAGCTCTTGTGAGAAACTGAGTAATGAAGTGTTAGGGACATATACATAGCAAAGTGCAGTGGAAGTTCTTCCAGGGGTAGAATTGTGTAACCACCATTGGAGGTCAGGTGGTATAAAACTTTTGCTGAAGGTAAAACCTAGAAAGTAATACAACAGGTTATTTTTCTTGCCCTGTGTAACTAAACAGACTATTTAAAAGCAACATTAAAAGAAAAGGAACTATCAAAATGTATTCCCTGAAAAATTGCCATGTCTACCTTAAGTGTTTTCAGCTTATAAATCACCAAGTGCCTCTTCACATTATAGCTGAGGTCCTTAACATTCAGAGTGACACAATGATTCATGCAACATATGTAATATAAAAGAAAAATATAAAACTCAAATGTATACCAGGTGTGGATTTACCATGACACTTGCCACTAGACTACTGTGCTGATCAACATTCGCAAGGATTGATGCCTATAAAGGCTCCAAAATGCTGGGCATTCAGTCTCACACACAGACTTGGACTGGCCCACAAGAGTTCAGGGGAACCCCCATTAGAACCCCAGGCATGGTGGGCCCCTAGGCATGGCATGTTTGTGGCTGCTTTTCAGGGATAAAGGCAGAAAAAAAGTGTCTGAAAGCAGGAGTTATGTACAGTATGTGAAGTCATGTAGCTGTAGGGTAGGCCGCAAGAATCAACTTTACTCTTGGGCCCCAAAAATCAACACCATTGGTGAGCCCCAGGCACTCCAGTCTGACACCGCTCATGCATATTCTGAGGCATGACACTAAATTAATTTTTAATGGGAGTCCAGCAGAGGCATTATATGAGAGGTAAAAAAAGTATATTGAAAAAAGTTTGGGACCTATGTTTTATATTCTTTAAACTCTTTTTTAAAAAATGCCCTTAGTTGATTCTGCCGGGTGGCTGCTAATGGTGTCAATACAGCAATGGCACACTGAGCCAAAATGGTTTTATGTGTTGGCTTTTGTAATGTCATCAAAAGCTTTCCTGATCTGCTTGGCATTGGCACTCTCTTAGCACAGAAGCTGCCACAGAAAGAATTAATACGGAGAGTGGAGCACTCGTAGTAGTAGCTGTTGTTGGAGGCAGCAGCAGAAGTCTAGGTGGAATTTACATACCATTTACTGTATGGTGTCTGGCTCAGGAATACTTTGGGCCACATGTATGAAACGGTTTTAGTCTAAAACTCAGGGCCACATGTATGAAACGGTTTTGGTCTAAAACTCACTTTTTTCCTCAAAAGGTTTTTATTTATTTTTTATATACCAGTCCCCGGGAAAAATGGTGGTAAGGGAGTGGAAAAAATTCAGCAGATGTGTGGATTTAGGCGGGTGGCGGCATTAGAATTTGTGGCCCGGAAAAGGTAGTTTGAACCCCGGGCTGAAAACCTAAAACATTGGGTGTGGGGGGATTTCCTTTGGGCCCATCCCCCGCCCGATTCATCTTTAAAAAAGGTCAGTCGTTCTCCCTTTTTCCCCTGGACCAAAACGGGTTCTCCTTGGGGGTTAAAGGGTGGCCCCCCCCGCACTGAAAAAACCCGCTCTGATGCCCCCTTTCTGGCCCGGGGGGACGCTTTCCCCTGCAAAAATCGGGGAAGTTGCGGCCACACATCCAGTTTGGCCTTTCCCGTAGTCCGAGGATCTTCTAAATGGGGTGGCAGAGTGCTGTCCATGTAGGCACCACCTGGGTTTGGTTTTTAGGGCTGCTCCAGGGCCTTTTGTGCTGGCGACTGGGGGTCCTCACTAGGGGGTGAAGGAAAAGGGGCATCAGTAACTCCGACCTTTGGGTTTTGCTGATGGAGCTGGTACTGCTCCCACCCCCCCACTTCCCCGGCAGCCGCGGCCAAATAGGGACGGGAGCGTGGAAAAAAACCCCCCCCGGGCCCGACCTGTCAGAGGAGGGACGATGCCGCACATAGGGAGCGGCCAAAATGGGCTTTCGGAGGAGTTCCCTAAGGGATTTGAGGTTTTTCCTCCCCCTCAATTGCTGGAAAAAGGCTCCCATTTTGGGCCCGGGAGCCCAGGGTCCAATAGGGTGGAGAGGCCCGAAGTCATCCCTCTGCCGGCAAATCAGCTGCTGCGGGGCCCTTTTGACAAAATGACTTTCCCAGAGGCTCCCCCCTCCATTCCACTGTATAATTTCCACGGTGCTTGCGGGTCATCTTGGGCCCCGTCTTTTCCCCATCTCCATCAAACCCCCAGGTGCTCCCCGCTCCTCCTCTCTTGTCACCTGGGTAGAAAAACCATCATTTCGCCCCGACAATTTTTCTGCTCCCAAAAGTCCTTCCTTTCCCTTTGGGCCCCGAGTGTAGTAAACCACATCCCCAGTCCCTGCCCAAAACAGGGGTTTTTTTGCATCTGTTCCAGGGAAAATGAAAACAGTGGAATGACGTTATTCATCCCGTAGTCTTTGGGGGCTGGGCAAAAAACGTCGGCCCCCCTCGAATACCTCAACCAAAAGGCAGGTGTCACGATGAGCTGCCCCCTGGCTGAAAATTTAAAGTTTCACAGGGGAGTATCCTGTCCCCCCTGGATCATTCCAAAAAACGTTAATGGCCTTTTTTTGTTCTACAGTCGGTCAAATGTGCAGGCTGGAATTCCA
>JAODAL010065161.1:0-18362 GCA_025379985.1 Phyllomedusa bahiana | reverse complement strand
GCGGTCAGGGGGGTTGTGCCCGCGCTGCACTCAGTGTAGGGTTTTGGCCCCCCCGCGTGCAGCTCAGTGTCGGGGTGTTGGCCCCCGCGCTCCAGCTCAGTGTGGTTTTGGCTTTTTCTTATAGCCTGGGCCCCTTAGTAGAGCAAAAATTCTTTTTTCTCAATCCTTGACATTTCTTTTTTTGTAAGTCCACAAAGCTAGGGGCACACCTGGGGGGATAAGAGCAATGCCCAAATTTTTCCCCCACCCACGGGCCGGCCATTCCGCGTTTAAAAGGGGTTTGGGAAAACCTCATTCTGCTACCCAAGCAGTAGAGTGCTCTCATTTCCTTGCCCACTATTGACTTAAAGTGTTAGTGTTAAAATTTCTGTCTAAGTGGGAAAATGGTTTGCCATTGATACTTGCTCTTTTAAAAAACCCCATGGGAGTTTACCACTTTCCGACCCCACAATTTTCTTGTGGGGCTGCGGCTTTTTGGGGGCCAACAAGACATCACGGGCGCCCCGGGGGTAGGAGGCGTTATGATGTCACTACATCACTTGTGCCAGAGCCCAGTCCGTTATCCTTGCAGGTCACAGGTTGCTTTAAGCCTGCAGCCTACAAGATGTCATAGGAGTGTCCTTATCCGGGTTGCATGATAATGTCACAACATTGCCTGCCCGCAATGGGCCATCCAGGGATTTTGTTCTTATAGGGAAACCCGGAAGGGTTTTATTTTTTTCTGTTTTAATTAAAGGGGGCCCGTAAAGAAGCTACAGTAGGTCCCTACCCACATGGGACCCTGCCTATTTATCTACATTATCTTACCCAATGGGGTCCTGCTTACATTCCACCTGCGGGTTCACATACCTACCCACCTAAGGCCCTGCCCCCCCCTTTCCTGCTTTAGGCTTTCCTACCTAACTCCAGGGGGACTATCTAAAAGGGCCCTCCCGGGGGCCTTACTTTTTTTTAACGCAAGGGGGGACTAACCTTGCTAATGGGTGCTTATCTGCCTATGTATGAAATAGGGGGCCTGGATTTTTAACCAAAATAAATTTTATCAACCATTTTTGGGGAATGCACAAAAAAGAATTTTGGAACAAGGGGGGGCCCCCTATAACTGTCTGGGGGGCACTTCTATAGTTTTGGGGTACTACACTTTTGTGAGGGGGGCCCTTTTGGGGGGACTGTTTATGGGAAATTTGAAACAGAGGGGGGGAACGGTATTTAAAGAATTTGGGAAAAGGGGAGGACTCTAAATGTTTTTTGGGGGTAAAATTCTGAAGGGGGGGATTTTGTGGTTGGAGAAGCCCACTTGGGGTGTAAAATTTGGGGAAAAAAAAAAGGGGAAAAGGGAAAACAAGTCCCATAAAAGATGTCACATTTTAGTCCCGGGGAAAAGTACCTCCCCCTGTAATCCCCTTAAAAACGTTTTCCCAAACACCCCATGACAATGGCCCCCCCCTACCACTATTTGGGCCACTATTTTTGGAGGTAATTTACGTCTGCAGAGCCGGGTTTTACACTGGTTCTACCATTTAAAGGGTCCCCTGTATGCAGGTAATATACAGTCTGCAGAGCCTGTGTACACTGGTGTCTAAAACAAATTGGTACTGTATGGAGGTTATACGTCTGAAAGACCCCTTTTTAAACACTGGTGTCTACCAAACATATGGTCACTTATGCGGGTTTTAATATACAGTCTGCAGAGCCTTTGTACACTGTTTCCCCAAAACCATTTAAAGGGGTCACTGTATGGACTTAATTTACAGTTGCGGAACCGTTTTACACGGGTTTTAAAACCATTTATAGGGCCCACTGTATGGGGTTTAATATATATTTCCGTGGGGAACCCTGTTTTCATTGGTGTCTCCCCACAAAAATGGAGGTAATATACGTTTTGCAGGGGCCTGTGTACACTGGTTTTTTTCAAACCGCTAAAGGGACACTGTAGGGAGGTAAAAATACAGTCTGAGACCTGTTTTTCACTGGTTTCTAAACACAAAAAAAGGTCCTGAAGGGAAAGGGGTAATATACAGTCTGCAAGACGTGTACACTGGTGTCTACCCTTATGGTCACTGTAGGGAGGAATTTTTACATCGCGACCCATTGAACAGGGGTTTTCTCCCAACTAAAAGGTCACTATAAGGAGGTAATAAAAAGGGTCTGCAAAAGCCAGTGTACAGGGGTTTCTCCCAAAATTTTGGGGAAACTATATGGGGGTTAATAAAAACTGCGAGCCGTGAAACATTGGTGTCTCCCACCTATAGGGTCACCTTTATGGGGGTAATACATTTTTTTGCGGGACCTGGTACATTTGTATCTACCACTTTTGGTAAAACTTTTAAGGGGTAATATACAGTCTGCAGGGGCCTATTTTCATTTGGTTCCCCCCCCCCTACCACTTTTTTGGTACTAAGGGAGGTAATATACAGCCTGCAAGCTGTTTAAAACTGGTGTTTACCACAAAAATGGTCACTGTTTTTGTGGTTTTAAAAACCCCGGGTCTGCAGAGCCCCTGAGTACCCGGGTTCCCACTTTATGGCCCACTTTTTTTGGGGGTTTTTAATACATATTTGCGGGGCCTGTTTAAACTAGTACCTACCACTATATGGTCACTGAAAGGAGGAAATTTTACAGTCTGCAGAGCCAGTGTACAGGGGTTTTTCTCCCACTAAAAATGGTCACTGTATGGAGGAAAATATCCCAGTCGGGTTAGGGGCCGTGTACATTTGGTTTCCTAACCACAAATTTTGGGCACAAAAAGGTGGAAATTTATAAGTCTGCAAGCCTGTGACATTGTGTCTACCACTAAATGGTCACTGATTGGGGAAATTTATACAGCCCGCAGACCCTGATTTCCGGTTTTCAAATACTAAAATGGTCACTATATGGGGGAAAATAACATTCAAGCCGGGGTTACACTGGGTTTTTCCACTATTTTGGTCACTTTTTGGGGGGAAATTAATTTAGTTTGAAAGGGCCTTTTGGAAACTAGTACCTACCCTAAAATGGCCCAATGTATTGGGGTTTAATTTTTACAGTCTGCAAGCCAGTGTACGTGGTTTCAAACCACTATATGGTCACTGTATGGAGGTAATATACGGGTTTTGCAAAGCCTTGTACAGGGGTTTTTCTACCAAAAAAGGAGGTAAAATACAGTCTGAAAGGCCTGAGTACCCCTGGTGTCAACTACTTTTATGGCCACTGTAGGGATTAATATACAGTTTGCAGAGCCTGTGAACCTGGGGGTTCCCACTATAAGGGTTTTTTTGGGGGGAAATTTTTAACAGTCTTCAGAGCCCTTTTACCCCGGTTTCAAACCATTTTTTGGGTCACTATTTGGGGTAATATCAGTCGGGCAGACCCGGGTGTACAGGGTGTCTACCACAATAAGGGTTTCACTTTATGGTGAAATTTCTTATTTGGGCAAAAGCCTGTTACATTTGTACCTCCACTAAAAGGCCCCAATTTTATGGAGGTAATATACAGTCGGGCAAAACCCTGGGGTAAAACTGGTGTTTACCCTTTAAAATGGTCACTTTAGGGGGGTAATACATAGTTTGCAGACCCCTGGAAAAATTGTACCTTTACCCTATATGGTAACTGTATTGAGGTAATATAAAATTTGCAACCCATTTGTACAGGGGTTTTCTCCCCACTAAAAGGTCACTGTAGGGAGGTAATATACAGTCTGCAAAAGCCATTGTACAGGGGTTTTCTACCATTTATATGGAGGTAATATACTTTCGGCAAAAGACCCGGGGTTTTTACAGGGTTTTCAAACCCCTATAGGGTCACTTTAGGGGGGTAATACTTAGTTTTCGGGGCCTGGGGTTAAACTAGTACCACCCAAATTTTTGGTCACGTTTTTTGAGGTAATATACAGTCTGCAGAGCCGTGTACAGGGGTTTCTCCCACTATAATTGGTAAACTGAATGGATAATTTTACAGCCCTGCAGAGCCAGTGTTACAGGGGGTTTTCTACCACTATATGGGGGGAAATTTTATACATCTGCAGAGCTGAGTACCTGGAAAAATTTCCTTTACTCCCCTATTTTGGCCACTGAAATTTGGATATAAATATACGGGTCTCCCGAGCCGGGTGTACACTGGTGTTTTCCCACTTTATGGTAAACTGTATGGGGGTAAATACATCTGCAGAGCCCTTGAAACACGGGTTTCTACCACTTTTTTGGGTCCTTTTATTGGAGGTAATATACAGTCTGCAGACCCTTTTTTAACAAGGGTTGTCTACCATTTAAAAGGGGTAAACTTTTTTTGGGGGGTAAATACATAGTTTGAAAGGGGCCTGTTTTACAGGGTTACCTACCTAATAGGGTTTCACGGGAGGGAAAGGTAATATCAGCCCTGCAGAGGGTTGTAAACGGGTGTCTACCCCCTTAATGGTAAACCTTTTTTTGGGGTTAAAAACATAGTTTGCGGGACCCTGTGAAAAAACCGTCCCTACCACAATATGGTCACTGTATGGTTTTTTTTTAAACAGTCTGCAGACCCAAGTGTACGGGGTTTTCTACCATATATGGTCACTTTTATGGAGGTTTAATAAACAGTCTGCAGGGCCAGTGTACAGTTTTTTTTCTCCCACTATAGGGTTCATTTATAGGAGGTAATATACAGTCTGCGGGCCCTGGGGTACACTGGTGTCTACCACTAAAAGGTCACTGTATTGTGGAAATATACAGTCTGAAGCCTGGAACAGGGGTCTATACTAATGGTAAATATATGGAGGAAATTTATCCCGTTTTCCCGGAGCCGGGTACACTGGTGTTTTGCCACTAAAATGGTCATTTTAAAGGGGGAAATACTTTGTTTGCAGGGCCTGTGAAAAAACTAGTACCTCCCCACTCTATTGGTTTCACTGTTTGGGGGAAGGTAATATACGGGTCTGCGACCAGTGTACAGTGGTTTCTACCAAAATTTTTTCCTGTATGGAGGTAATATCCAGTCTGCAGACCCATTGTAAAGGGTTTTTCTCCCCACTATATCGAGGAAATAAACATTTCTGCAGAGCCTGTGTAATGGGTCTCCCACTTTTATGGTCACTGTATTGTGGTATAAATTTTTTCCTGCAGACCCTGAGAACACTGGGTTCAAACTTTTAATATGGCCCCCTGATGGAGTTTAATATTACAGTCTGCTGACCGTGTACACGGTTTTCTACCACTTTAGGGTTTCACGGGTATGGGGGAAATTTTACAGTTCCCAGAGCCCATTTTACACGGTTTTAACCACTATTTGGTCATTTATATGGAGGTAATAAAACAGTCTGTAGAGCCGTGTACACTGGTGCCCTACCAAAAAAAGGGTCCCCTGTATTGGGTATAATACAGTTGCAGACCCTGATTTACACTGGTGGTCTACTACAAAATTTGGCCCACTGTATGGTAAAAATTCCCGTCTGCAGAGCCTGGGTACACGGGTGTCTACCACTTATGGTCACTTATGGAGGAAAATAAAACAGTTTTGCAAAGAAATTTTTACACTGGTTTCTACCCTTTTTGGGCCCACTAAAATGGGGGTTTAATAAAAAGTTTGTAGAGTGTTTTTACACGGGGTTTGTCTACCACTAAATGGCCCACTTTAGGGGGGGTAAAAACATATTTTGCAGAGCCGTGTACACTGGTACCACCACTTTTTTGGTAAACCTTGTTTTGGGGGGTTAAATACAGTCTGCAGACCCTTTTGTACACGGGCCCTTACCCTATTTTTGGTCACTGTAGGGGGAAAAATTTTCAGTCTGCGGGGGGGCCTGTGTACATTTGGTAACTCCACTATATGGTCACTGTTTTAGGGAGGAAATTATACGGGTCTGGGGAAAGCCTGGGTCCCACTGGTGTTCCCACTTTTATGGCCCACTGTATGGAGTTTTAAAAATACAGTCTGCGAGCCTGTGTAAAATTGGTGTCACCCACTATAGGGTTTACTGTACAGGGGTAAAATACAGTCCGGGGCCTGTGTACACTTTTTTTTCTAGCACTATATGGACACTGTATGGTGGTAATATACAGTTTTTCGGCCTGGTACACGGGTGTCTACCATATAGGGTCCTTAGGGTGGAAATATACAGTCTGGGGAGTGTGTACAGGTGCTACCACTATATGGTCACTTTTTGGGGGAAATATACATGTGCAGTCTGTGTACACTGTGTCTACCATTTAATGGACCTGTATGGAGGTGATATCGTCTGCGGCCTGTGTACCGGTGTCTAACACTATAGGCACTGAAATAAAGGAATATATATTGCATGGCCTGTGTACACGGTAACTACCATATATGGCACTGTTTTGGGAATATACAGTCTGGCAGACCTGTGGGGCACGGGTTTCTACCACTATACGGCCCCTGTATGGCGGTAGCAAACGAGGTCTACACGGCATTAACAAAAAACGTTCTTAAGCCGGTTTTTTGCCCACTCCCCTGTCAAAAGCTGCTGAAAAAAACGTCCGTTTTTTTGGCACGTTTTGCGTTTTTTGGTGTGTTCCCTTGCACATTTTTTGCCCCTTTCTTTACAGAAATGCACAGCAATATAATTGCTGTGAATTTCTGCAGAAAACGCACCAAAAAACGTGCCAAAAAACGTCTGGCGCTTTCCACAGACTCCAATATTAAACTTTCTGCCCGACTCTGGCGTTTTTTGCAACATGTTTCAAAAAACAACCAGCAGCAAAAATGAACAGAAAAAAAAACGTTCTGTGGAGACAACAGAATGTTTTTGCTATGAAAGTCTTTGGGACCTGCTTGTTTGCAGTGGAGAATAGCCTAATAGGTTACATTCAGGGAAAATTTTGGCAGTATTATTCAGACATTTTTTGGTGGTGATATGTGGTTATTCTCTGTATAGTGTTATTATTGATGATACCGACCTTGGTATACTGGTTTGGTCAGTAACAGTACGGTGATAATTCTTCATTGTATAATGGTATTTTTTCAATCACAGTTGCGGGATATTTACTTTGATAGTGGTATAATTGATAATATGGGCCAGATACGGGTTAAGTCATAACACAGGTCATATTTTTTCTTTTACTGGGTTTTTAGACGTTGTACTTGTCAGTAGGTTAGTGAAGCAGTCATCACAGCACTTTATAAATGTGTGCCGTTGCGGAACACCTTTATGCACTAAAATGGGCAGGGGTTGGGGCGGGAAAAAAAAGCCACTTTTTTCATGAAACCTTTATAAATTGGTCAATTTTTTGGACCTGTACAACCACCCCCTTAGAACAGGCACATACAAAGTGTCGGTCGTTGCAGCATGCCCAGATTTTGGCGTAGGACAGTTCGTACAGCTATAGAACAGGGCTACGACAAGCTTTCTGGGTCAAAGCACGCCAGAAAACTGACAGCCCCGTTCATACACGTTACCTTATATGTTGGTGATTTTTGGTCAGGTGTAGCAGTATTATTTAATTTTTCTATAGTGATTTTATTGGTCTTGGTTTGGTCAGTAACAGTATGGTGATATTTGTTCCTTGTAAAATGGTATTAATCAATCACTATGTGGTCAGGATGTGGGTATAATTCCCATTTTTATAGTGGTTAAATATTATTCTGTCTCAATATACGTTTGGTCAGTTACGTTTGGGGAAAATTTGCAGTAGGGTTTGCAGAGGGGCTGACATCTGATTTTCGGGGCCCCATACACAGTGGGTTAGCAGAGGTGCATGAATCCGTAGTCCGGGCCCCCTACCAGTAGGGTTAGCAAGGTCTGACATCGTCTGTTGGGGCCCCAAAACAGTAGGGGGTTAGCAGAGGTGAATGACATCCCCCCTCCGGGGCCCATACACAATAGAGTTAGCGAGGGGCAGGAACATCCGCCTGCTCTGGGGCCCCATACACAGTGGGTTGCAGAGGTGCAGTTACATCCTCTCTCCGAGGCCCCATACACAGTAGGGTTTGCAAGGTGCAGTGACATCCCCTGTCCGGGGGCCCATCACAGTAGGGTTAACAAGCTGCCGTGACATCCTCTGCTCCAACCCCAACAAGAAGGTTAGCAAGTGCAGTGACATCTGTCTGCCCGGGGCCCCAAAAAGTAGGGTTAGCGAGCTGCTGACATCCCTGCTCCGGGCCCCAACACCTAGGGGTTTGCGAGGGCATGACATTTTCCTGCTCCGGACCCCTACACAGTAGGTTTTGCAGAGGTGCAGTGACATCCGCGCTCCGGGCCCCAACACATGGTTAGCAGAGTTCAGTGCATCCTCTGCCCCGGGCCCCAAAACCATAAGGTTAGCGGGGTGCTGACATTCGTCCGCTCCCCGGGACCCCCAAACAGTAGGTTGCAGAGGTGCAGTGACATCCTCGTCCGGGGGCCCCCTACACGTAGGGTTAGCAGAGGTGCAGTGACATCCGTCTGCTCTGTGGCCCCATACACAGTAGGGTTAGCAGAGGTGCAGTGACATCCGTCTGCTCTGGGGCCCCATACACAGTAGGTCCGCTATTGTATTAGACACACATCTGGTTGCCCCTGGGGTCATTTTGGCGGTGAGCTGCTCCCCTGTAGCGTGTCCTCCGCCCTCGCGCTCCTTCTTAGCTGCCATTCTCCTCTCATATTCACAATGGTGCCGTTTCTCCTGATACTTTCACCATAGTAGCCACCAACAGGTCAGAAATACCCTAACCACCCTCCGCCTGACAGCCGATAATCCTCCCAACTCTGATAACTCGCAGAAATAAGAGATGAGCCTATCACACACCTTATATAGCCACCAATCTAGCACACCACATGGGACTCCCTTCATGAGCTCTGTGCTGACGACAGCAAAAGCAGGAAGAGGTCATAATAATGTGACTCGACTGTGTATGACTGCCATATAGTTTCCAAATAACAGTGTTAAACTTTGCCTAAAATATCGCCACAGTCGGCACATACTGCTACATTCTAGTACTACACAATGTCTATAGTACCGCCTTGCAGTCTCCATGTAATAGTGCTATAAGCTGTATATATAAAAGCTCTGCGCACCTGGTGTATGGGTTGTGTGAAATAATAGGGACAATATTGTCTTTGAGCTCCCGGCCAGGTGATCCTGTTCTCCTCCTCCTCCTCTTCCACCTCCTCGGACCTCCTCCCCCACTCCTTCTCTATCCTATGGACCTGCAGGTTCCTCCTCCTGTCACTAGTGACCGTCCAGCCGTATGTAGCAGAGCCCAGGCTGCTCCCCGGTCATGTCCTCGCCTCTATTCCTTGGACTGCTCCCCAGTAGTGTGTGGGACCTGTGGTCCTGGGCTGGGGGGCTCTGCCTCCTGTATGTGCTGGTGAAAGCCTCTCAGCTCTATCTGAAGAGGTGGCGGCTGCTGGAAGCCTATAGTCCATTTGAAGGTCCCAAGTGTCACTGGCTGTACGGCAATGCCCGTGAGGTAAGAGATTTAAATATATGGTGTTCACTCTCCCCATCTTGCCTAAATAGCAATTCCTTAAAAGGGTTCCTTAACATTTAAATTGCAACAAAATGATGGAAAAGTCTTAAATTTATATAAATCACAGGAGGGGTAGATATGCTATTGATGTGCAAGTGATAAAAAATGGAAACAAAATATTCAAAACATTTGGATTTCTTCAGTACGGAGTATGAGCGCCCGGCACAGGAATCTCCGCACTTCCCCGCCTCGGCCGCTATCAGTGAGGTTATTACTGGTGTCTGAGGAAGGTTCTTGCACTTGGGTGAATCATCAGGATCGGCTGCTGGCGGCTTTTGTGCAGTCACCTACAAATGATGTCCTAGATGTACTCGATGGTGGTGAAGCTTGGAGATGCTGCGGCCATAATAGCAGGTTTAGGTCCCGCAGGCGGCTCTCAGAAGCACCAGCAACATGGGCCCTGGTGTTGTCCTGTGGAGAAACGGCTCCTGGGACACTTTGGAGAAATGACCGCATCAATGTAACACTGAACTGATATGAAGACTATAGGGGTCCGGCCGCTGTATATTATACCCCCCCCCCCCCATCATAATCCCGGGAGTAGGATGGCTGTGATGTTCCCTGGGGAAGTCTCTTCATGGTGCTGCCCATGTGGTTTCCAGTTCAATCTCCGGCTATCACTGCATCTGAGACAGGAGAGGCACTCATCCCTGAAGAGGACAAACCTCCATTACAAGGGCAGACCTCCATTGCCGGAACGGACCTCCATTGCCAGGACGGACCTCCATCGCCGGGACGGACCTCCATCGCCGGGACGGACCTCCATCGCCGGGACAGACGTCCATCGCCAGGGCAGACGTCCATCACCAGGGCAGACGTCCATCACCAGGGCAGACGTCCATCGCCAGGGCAGACGTCCATCGCCAGGGCAGACGTCCATCATCAGGGCAGACGTCCATTACCAGACAGACGTCCATTATCAGGGCAGACGTCCATTATCAGGGCAGACGTCCATTACCAGGGCAGACGTCCATTACCAGGGCAGACGTCCATTACCAGGACAAACGTCCATTACCAGGACAGACCTCCATTACCAGGCCAGACCTCCATTACCAGGCCAAACCTCCATTCCAGCCCCCATTGCCATCTTGCTGTCCACCATGAAGAGAGCGGTGCTGTGAGGTCAATGGACTCCTGTAGCAGGATATCTGGCTGTAGCCCAATCTCCTTCAGACGCCTCTGATGGTGTGTGTGGACGTTGCCGCTCTACGCGAGGGATGTGACATCCGATCTCACTTGCAGTACAGACCACTCCGCGCCATTCCTCCAACCATTCCTGCGTCCGTGCAGAGATCGCCTCCCCGCACCTTCCTGTTCATCATTGTTCCCCTGCTCCCCAGGACACACAGCATTGAGCAGCGCTGACACCTTGGCCTCAGCGCGCAGGGATCTGCTGGAGACATAAACCCAGGTCTCTCCAATTCTGTCCCTCTCAGTTTATGACAAGTGGTGATAACAGGTGAACAGGAGGCGCCGCTCAATCCTCCCGCAGCTCCGGATCCGATGTCTGAGGTTTCATGGGGCGAGCGGCTGAAAAATTTGGTTATTTGCAGATCTTAGCGCCATCTGCTACTTCCTCCATTTGGTGCAGCAGTTTCAGTATTGAGGATTTCAAATACCTTTACTTGCCAAACATTGCTCATAGTAATAATTGTGCTGCATAAATTGGTCAGACTCCGGGGGGCAGAGCTCAAGCATAAAGACGGGTTGCAGGAGCCATTGTTTGTCCAGGTGGACTGAGATACCCGAACATGCTGTTGTGCTCACTTGAAGTGTAAGACTGTTCTTATTGCCCATAGCGACCAACCAGAGCTCATAGCCACCAACCAGAGCTCACAGCAACCAATCAGAGCCCACAGCAACCAATCGGAGCTCATAGCCACCAATCGGAGCTCATAGCCACCAACCAGAGCTCATAGCCACCAACCGGAGCCCATAGCCACCAATCGGAGCCCATAGCAACCAATCAGAGCCCATAGCAACCAATCAGAGCTCATAGTAACCAGAGTGACCAATAAGAACCCATAGCAACAAATCAGAGCACATAGAAACCAATCAGAGCACATAGCAACCAATCCGAGCACATAGCCACCAATCAGAGCCCATAGCAACCAATCGGAGCCCATAGCAACCAATCAGAGCCCATAGCAACCAATCA
Organism: Phyllomedusa bahiana; assembly: GCA_025379985.1. Lineage (NCBI taxonomy): Eukaryota > Metazoa > Chordata > Amphibia > Anura > Hylidae > Phyllomedusa > Phyllomedusa bahiana. The sequence continues at coordinate 6,784 of JAODAL010065161.1, read as the reverse complement.
GAGCTCATAGCCACCAATCAGAGCTCATAGCCACCAATCAGAGCCCATAGCAACCAATCAGAGCCCATAGCAACCAATCAGAGCTCATAGCAACCAATACGAGCCCATAGCAACCAATCAGAGCTCATAGTAACCAGAGTGACCAATTAGAACCCATAGCAAGAAATCAGAGCTCATACTAACCAATCAGAGCTCATAGCAACCAATTTTGAACCCATAGCAACCAATCAAAAGCTCATAGCGACCATTGAAACCCCCAGCAACCAATTAGAACCCATAGCAACCAGACCCCCTAGCGACCAAACAGAACCCAAAGCGACCAATCAGAGCCCATAACCACCAATCAGACCCCATAGCCACCAATCAGAGCTCATACTAACCAATCAGAGTGACCAATCAGAACCCATAGCAACCAATCAGAGCTCATAGTGACCAATTAGAACCCATAGCAACCAATCAGAGCCCATAGTGACCAATCAGAACCCATAGCAACCAATCAGAGCCCATAGCAACCAATCAGAGCTCAGCTTCCATTTTTCCAGAGCAGTAAAAAAAAAAGGTAAGCTGAGCTCTGATTGGTTGCTATGGGCAACAAGGACAGTCTTACGTTTAGACTAAGGCTAAGTTCACACGGCTTAATTGCATGGCGTAATTACGCCCCGCAATTACGGCATGTGGAAGGGGCGGGAAGGAGCGGGGGGCCGACACCTCGCCGGCCCATAGACTTTCATTACCAACGGCGCGTATACGTTGCTAGTAATTCACATGTCACTTATCTCCCCCGCGGCAGATTCGCCGAGCCGGGAGAGGAGACGTAATCCATAGTTCTCTATGAGAACTGTGGATTACCATAATGACTGGGACATATTCCAGACGTAATTTGCGCACTCCGGCGCGTAATTACGGACTGAAATATGGCCAATTTTAAGCCGTGTGAACATGGCCTAAGGTGACCAGATGTCCCGTTTTTGGCAAGACAGTTTCGATCTTGTCACCTGCGTCCCGCTGAACTGGCAATGTCTCGAAAGGACACCCAATATCCCGCTTTCATCGGGACATTGCCAGTTCACCGCCAGCTTCCGGACGCTGCCATGGGGTTGGGAGCTGGCGGCAGTCTCTTCAGCTGTGTGCACCTCCTCTGGAAGCGCACAAAGACGAGCGGGTCCCTCTTCAGAACAGCGGGAAAGAGAGGTGAGTACTGGTATTTTTTTTATTGTTTTCACGCCGACCTGAAACCCTGCCTATACCTGCCTATGGGGGAACTATACTGCCTATGGGGGACATTTGCCTGCCTATGGGGGACATTTACCTGCCTATCGGGGAACTATACTGCCTATGGGGGACATTTACCTACCTATGGGGGACATTTACCTGCCTATGGGGGATATTTACCTGCCTATGGGGGACATTTACCTGCCTATGGGGGACAGTTACCTGCCTATGGGGGAACTATACTGCCTATGGGGGAAATATTCTGCCTATGGGGGACATTTACCTGCCTATGGGGGCCTTTTACCTGCCTATGGGGGCCTTTTACCTGCCTATGGGGACCTATACCTGTCTATGGGGACCTATACCTTCCTAATGGGTACATTTACCTGCCTACAGAAAATGGGTGGACATATAACTGACTACAGACTGGGGCACCTATGTACCAATAACCTACTGGGGGGATATATATACCTACATACTTTATTGGGGCCTATGTAGGAACGATGGGTGACTTCCCTTCCCCAACTGCAGGCATCTGACTTTCATATCATAGGAAAGCGGGTCACCAAGCTTTTCTGTATACAGTCATATGAAAAAGTTTGGGCACCCCTATTAATCTTAATCATTTTAGTTCTAAATATTTGGGTGTTTGCAACAGCCATTTCAATTTGATATATCTAATAACTGATGGACACAGTAATATTTCCGGATTGAAATGAGGTTTATTGTACTAACACAAAATGTGCAATATGCATAAACCAAAATTTGACCGGTGCAAAAGTATGGGCACCCAACAGAAAAGTGACATTAATATTAGTAGATCCTCCTTTTGCAAAAAATAACAGCCTCTAGTCGCTTCCTGTAGCTTTTAATCAGTTCCTGGATCCTGGATGAAGGTATTTTTGACCATTCCTCTTTACAAAACAATTCAAGTTCAGGTAAGTTTGATGGTCACCGAGCATGGACAGCCCGCTTCAAAGTATCCCATAGATCAGGGGTGGGCAATTAATTTTCCCATGGGGCCGCATGGGAAAGTGCGATGGTTTTGGGGGGCCGGAGTAATAAAAACATAGGATGAACGGGAAAAAATTCGGTTTGGGGGGATTATCTTTGTGCAAACTTACTGGGGGATGTATCTATATACCTGCATATACTGTATACCGATAGTACACAGTAAGGCAGGTATATACAGCTCTCCTCAGTAAGGTAGGTATGTAGATGTATGTCCCCTCAGTCTGGCAGGTATATACAGCTCCCCTCAGTCTGGCAGGTATATACAGCTCCCCTCAGGCAGGTATATACAGCTCCCCTCAGGCAGGTATATAGATAAAGCTCCCCTCAGGCAGGTATATAGATAAAGATCCCCTCAGGCAGGTATATAGATAGGTCCAGCTCCCCTCAGTCTGGCAGGTATATACAGCTCCCCTCAGTCAGGCAGGTATATACAGCTCCCCTCAGGCAGGTATATAGATAAAGCTCCCCTCAGGCAGGTATATATAGATAGGTTCAGCTCCCCTCAGGCAGGTATATAGATAGGTACAACTCCCCTCAGGCAGGTATATAGATAGGTACAGCTCCCCTCAGGCAGGTATATAGATAGGTACATCTCCCCTCAGGCAGGTATCTAGTTAGTTAGGGCTCCATACAGGCAGGTATATAGTTAAAGCTTCACACAGACAGGTATATAGCTAGTTAGGTCTCCATACAGGCAGGTATATAGTTATGGCTTCCCACAGGCAGGTATATAGGTAGGTGTGTCACCAGGCAGGGATATAGATAGCTAGTTGTGTCCCCAGGCAGGAATATATATAGCGAGGTGTGTCCACCGGCAGGTATATAGATAGCCACGTGTGTTCCCAGGCAGGTATATAGAGATCCAGGTGTGTCACCAGGCAGGTATATAGATAACCAGGTGTGTCCCCAGGCAGGTATATAGATAGCCAGGTGTGTCCCCAGGCAGGTATAGAGATAGCCAGGTGTGTCCCCAGGCAGGTATAGAGATAGCCAGGTGTGTCCCCAGGCAGGTATATAGATAGCCAGGTGTGTCCCCAAGCAGGATATAGATAGCCAGGTGTGTCCCCAAGCAGGTATATAGATAGCAGGTGTGTCCCAGGCAGGTATAGAGATAGCAGGTGTGTCCCCAGCCGGTATAGAGATAGCCAGGTGTGTCCCCAGGCAGATAGATAGTTTTTGGCCAAAATTAAAAATAACAAACACTAATACTCACCTTGGCTTACCTGCTTCCCGGCCCGAGCGCGCTCATCTTTGTCCGAGGAGCTTCACGGGCTGGTGGGCGTGATGACGTCATGCGCCAGCGCCGGGACGCTCCTCCGTCAGCTCCTGGGCCCGCACAGAGCTATTACTGTGTTGCGTCCAGAGAGGCAGCGGCGCAGTGAGCGGTGTTCACCGCGTCGCTGCCTAATTCACAAGTAACAGTAGCGGCTGACGGCCCGCAGCGGCCTCTTAGAAATACCCGGCCGCGGCGGGCTGTCAACGCCACTATTAGCAGACCTGGGCATCGTATGCCGCGGGCTGCATCCGACGAGCTGGCGGGCCGGATGCGGCCCGGGGGGCCGTACTTTGCCCAGGTCTGCCATAGATGTTCAATGATATTAATGTCTGGGGACTGGGATGGCCATTCCAGAACATTGTCATTGTTCCCTCTGCATGAATGCCTGAGTAGATTTGGAGCTGTGTTTGGGATCATTGTCTTGGCTGAAATATCCATCCCCGTGTAACTTCAAATTCATCACTGATTCTTGGACATTTATTCTGAAGAATCTGCTGATACTGAGTTGAATCCATGCGACCCTCAAACTTTAACAAGATTCCCGTGGCCGGCATTGGCCACACAGCCCCAAAGCAATGATGAACCTCCACCAAATTTTACAGTGGGTAGCAAGTGTTTTTATCTGTGAATGCTGTGTTTTTGGGACGCCATGCATAACGCCTTTTTGTATGACCAAACAACTCAATCTTTGTTTAATCAGTCCACAGGACCTTCTTCCAAAATGAAGCTGGCTTGCCCAAATGTGCTTTTGCATACCTCAGGGACTCTGTTTGTGGCGTGCTTTCAGAAACGGCTTCTTTCACATCACTCTCCCAACAGCTTCCCCTGTGCAAAGTGTGCTGTATTGTTGACCGATGCACAGTGACTCCATCTGCAGCAAGATGATGCTGGCAGCTCTTTGGAGGTGGTCTGTGGATTGTCCTTGACTGTTTTCACCATTCTTCTTCTCTGCCTTTCTGATATTTTTCTGGCCTGCCACTTCTGGGCTTAACAAGAACTGTCCCTGTGGTCTTCCATTTCTTTACTATGTTCCTCACAGTGGAAACTGAGAGGTTAAATCTCTGAGAAAAACTGTTTGTATCTTCCCTGAACAACTATGTTGAAAAATTTCTTTGTTTTCAGATCATTTGAGATTGTTTTGAGGAGCCCATGATGGCCACTCTTCACAGGAATTCAAATAGGAGAAAAAACTTGCAAAATTTGGGCATAGTGACCAATTAGAACCCATAGCAACCAAAACAAGCCCATAGCGACCAAACAGAGCCCATACGACCAATCAGGGGCCCATAGCGACCAATCAGAGCTCATAGCGACCAATCAGAGCTCATAGCGACCAATCAGAGCTCATAGTGGGCCATTTAGAGGGTCATAGTGACCAATTTAGAGCCAATAGCAACCAATCAGAGCCGATAGCAACCAAACAGAGCTCAGCTTCATTTTTTCCAGAGCAGTAAAAAAAAAAAGGTAAGCTGAGCTCTGATGGTTGCTATAGGCAACAAGGACAGTCTTACGTTTAGACTAAGGCTAAGTTCACACGGCTTAATTGCATGGCGTAATTACGCCCCGCAATTATGGCGTGTGGACCGGGGCGGGGAAGGAGCGGGGGGGCCGACACCTCGCCGGCCCATAGACTTTCATTACCAACGGCGCGTATACGTTGCTGTAATTCACATGTCACTTATCTCCCCCGGGGCAGATTCGCCGAGCCGGGAGAGGGACGTAATCCTAGTTCTCTATGAGAACTGTGGATTACCATAATAACTGGGACGTATTCCAGACGTAATTTGCGCACCCCGGGCGCGTAATTACGGACTAAAAATATGGCCCATTTTAAGCCGTGTGAAAAATAGCCTAAGGTGACCAGATGCCCCGTTTTTGGCAAAAACAGTTTCGATCTTGTCACCTGCGTCCCGCTGAACTGGCAATGTCCCGAAAGGACACCCAATATCCCGCTTTCATCGGGACATTGCCAGTTCGCCGCCAGCTTCCGGACGCTGCCATGGGGTTGGGAGCTGGCGGCAGTCTCTTCAGCTGTGTGCACCTCCCTGGAAGCGCACAAAGGGACGAGCGGGTCCCTCTTCGAACAGCGGGAAAGAGAGGTGAGTACTGGTATTTTTTTTTTTGTTTTCACGCCGACCTGAAACCTCCCTATGGGGAACTATACTGCCTATGGGGGACATTTACCTGCATTTGGGGGACATTACCTCCCTATCGGGGAACTATACTGCCTATGGGGGGACATTTACCTGCCTATGGGGGACAGTTACCTGCCTATCGGGGAACTATACTCCCTTTATGGGGAAATATTCTGCTAGGGGGGCCCTTTTTACCTCCCTATGGGGGCCTTTTACCTGCCTATGGGGGCCTTTTACCTGCCTATGGGGACCTATACCTGTCTAGGGGGACCTATACCTTCCTAATGGGTACATTTACCTGCCTACAGAAAATGGGTGGACATATAACTGCCTACAGACTGGGGCACCTTGTACCAATTTAAACCCACTGGGGGAACATATATACCTACTTACTTTATTGGGGCCTATATAGGAATGATGGGTGACTCCCCATCCCCAACAGCAGGCATCAGACTTTCAAAATCATAGAAAAGGGGTCACCAAGCTTTTTTGTATACGTCATATGATAAAGTTTGGGCACCCCTATTTAATCTTAATCATTTTTAGTTCTAAATATTTGGGTGTTTTTCAACAGCCATTTCAATTTGATATATCTAATAACTGATGGACACAGTAATATTTCCCGGGTTGAAATGAGGTTTATGTATAACACCAAATGTGCAATATGCATTAAACAAAATTTGACCGGTCAAAAGTATGGGCACCCCAACAGAAAAATGACATTAATATTTAGTAGATCCTCCTTTTGCAAAAATTTAAAAGCCTCTAGTCGCTTCCTGTAGCTTTAATCAGTTTCTGGATCCTGGATGAAGTATTTTTGACCATTCCTCTTACAAAACAATCAAGTTCAGGTAAGTTTGATGGTCGCCGAGCAAAGTATCCCCCAGATGTTCAATGATATTCAGGTCTGGGGACTGGGACGGCCATTCCAGAACATTGTCATTGTTCCTCTGCATGAATGCCTGAGTAGATTTGGGGCTGTGTTGGGATCATTGTCTTGCAGAAATATCCATCCCCGGCGTAACTTCAAATTCATCACTGATTCTTGGACATTATTCTGAAGAATCTGCTGATACTGAGTTGAATCCATGCGACCCTCAAATTTAACAGAATTCCCGGTGCCGGCATTGGCCCCACAGCCCCAAAG
>JAODAL010065160.1:0-18362 GCA_025379985.1 Phyllomedusa bahiana | reverse complement strand
TAAAAAACGAAAATTTTTTTTTAAAAAATTTACTTACTTTTTCACACCACGGTATTATTTACTCATCATTTTGATTTAAATACAATTTTAAAAACTTTATTAAAATGTTTATTTATACATTTAAAAAAGAACCCCCTCCTTAGTCAGTGATTAGTTATATGGAACATAATGATTTGATATGATGAGGTACAGTACAATATTTAGCAAAAAAAACTATAATGAAGCAATAAACTTTTATTTTCACTTACTGACCCTTGGGGGACTGACCCTTGGGGGACACCGACAGAGAAGGGGGGGGGGGGGAGGTGGACAGAATGAGAGACCTGAAACCCGATCGTGAGGAGAGGAGATCCGGAAAGGCCAATCCTGAGCCGAGGGGGGAGAGGATTTGTAGCAGGGGGGGAAATGCGAAAAAGTGCAAAGGGAGAGGCGTCAAAGGGAGGGCACAAGTAGGCCTGAGGCTTAGCGTACTAGGTCATAGTGCTTTGGGAAGGGGTTTTCATAGAGTGGTGGGGCAACCCCGATTGAGCGGGGTCAAGGAGAGAGTTGGAGGAGAGGGGGGAATTTAAAAGATGGAGGTTGCTAAGGAGTTTAAGGCGAATGGAACAGTGAGATGGGGCGTAGTTGGACAGGAGGAGGGGAAAGAGAGGTTTTTTTAGGAGGGGGGGGATGGTCCGCTTTTTAAATGAGGAAGGGAAGATGCCGAGGTTAATATAGATTGAAGAGATGATGGGGGGGGATGATAACAGCACTAAGGTCAGGGATGAGGTGAATGGGATGGGGCAAGACTACAGGTGGTGGGGTTTCGATTTGGACGTAGGAGGAGAGCTTGTTGGGAAGTGCCCCGGTGAGAAGCGAGTTAGGGGGGTTTAGTAATGGCCCGGTCCCGGGGGGGGGCCCTGTGGGGACACCGCAGGAAAAAGGGGTGGGCCCTGAGGGACTGTGGGGTGGGGCTTTGTCTGATGAAAAATTTTTTTTATTATGGAAGTGAGTTCCCAAATTTTATCTGCTGAGAGGAGGGGATGGGGGAGGGGGTTTTTCCGGGGAGGGAGAAGGAAAAAAAAAAAAAAAAAAAAAATTTTCGGGGGTTTTGGGACAGGGGGGAAATTTGAGAGTGGTGAAATATTTCTTGTTTGGTTTTGGGGTGAGTGCAGTTTTAAATGTGTTGCGGGTGATTTTTTTAATATAGGTAAAAAGCCCAGGGGTTTGGAGGGGGTTTTCTTCCGGGGGCGGCGTTGGCAATCTAGAACTCCCCTCAGCTGTTTGGTGGAGCCCTGTGTCCCATTTTTTGTCTGTTCATTTTGCGGGTTCTGTTGGAATGAGAGGGGCGACAGCATCAAGAGTGGAGGTGATTGTGTTGTTTGGGGAAAGTGGTGGCCCGCGTCGGGTCAGCAAGTGAGGTATGGGTTAAAAAAGGGGAGCAAGAGAGTCAGAGAGATTGGGAAGGGTTGAGGTTTTGTAGGTTTTCCTGCGTGGGTTTTATAGATTTTGGGGAGGGGGGGGCAGGTGGATTTGGGGATGGAGGAGAAGGGGAGCAGATTGTGGGGCAGAGTTTTGGGGGAGGGGGAGTTTGAGAGGTTAGATGGGGGCGAGGGGGGGAAAATGAGGTCCGTGTGTGTCCGTCTTGGGGAGTGGCTTCCCCGAAAAGGACCCCGGGTCATTGAGGGGTTTGATTACCTGCGTTTTCCCCAGATGTGAAAAGGCCCCGTTCCCACGGCTTTTTCGCCGCGTTTTTGGGCCCCAAAGGAATTTACGATTCCCTCAAAACCGTCGGGAAAACCGTCCGAAAAAAAGTCACAGCCCATTTTTTAAAAAATTTCAATAGAAAATTTCGGCCCGTCTTTTACCCCGACGCTTTGTTCCTTTTCCCGGGTTCCGCCCCGGGGGTTTACGGGCGGCAATCCGGACGGAAAAAAAATTCACATGTCAAATTTTTTCCCGGAAAGAATCACCACCCACAATATTGGGGATGGTGATTTCCCCGGGAAAACATTACAAAAATGTGCCCCAATTATTTGGGACGTATTTGCAACTGAATTTTTTTAAAATGATTTCAAAAACGTATTTACATCGGAAATCCGTTGTAAATACGGGTTTTGAAATAACCGGTTAACAGGCCCTTAAAGTTTTCCAGGGGGAAAAAAAGTGACATGTTTTCCCCAATTCTACCCAGGGAAAGTGAAAGCGTGGGACAGAGAAATTTTAGAAGTAAAGTTTGGTTTCCAAAAACCTAAAAAAACCCGGCTTTTTTCAAAACGCTCCGCCAATACCCCCCAAAAATTTGTCGTGTGAATTAAACCCAAAGGGGCCTCCGCACACGGCTTTTTTCGCCGCAAAAATTTTGTGACGGATTGACAAATGTAAATTCCGGGGCAAAATCGGGTCAGAAATAAGTCACGCCTATTTTCCTATTGTTTTCAAAAAAAAAATACGGTCGCCCCTTTTCACACGACGCTTTTTTTCCCATCCCGGTTTTCCCGGGCCGCAAAATTGCCCGACGGCAACCCCGGACAAAAAAAAAAACAAGTGCATGTAAAATTTTTATGGACGGATTAAACCACCCCCAATAAGGAGTTTGGTGAATGCTTGGGGAAAAATCGTTACAAATACGGGCACACTTAGGGGCACTTTTTGAAAATGATTTTAAAACTGATTTCAAAAAACCGAAATTTACGATGGGGCCCAATCCGAGTAAATACTTTTTCTGAAATAAGCCGTTTTGAACTTACCAAGGGGGCCCCTTTTTACACGGAAACCAGGAAAAAAATCACCCGGGTATTTGAACTGTTTTGTGGCCATGCCCCAGGGTTTTAAAGGAGGACGTTTTTCTCGGGGCGATTTGCGGAAAAACCCTTTAAAAACCCCTTGAAAGGACTTTGTTCTTTTTCCCCCCAAAAACCCGGGTAAAAGGGAATAAACATTTTCAAGGGTTTTAGAACCCCCAGCGGCCCAAAAAGGATCATCCAGGGGAAAAATTTCCTTCCCAGGGGACGATACTGCAGGTTTTTCCATAGGGGGCCACGGATAAAGTTTGACAACACTTTAAAAAAAAACAAAAAAAACCGTCGGGTTAAAACCCGGGCTAAAAAAAAATGCCGGGGGGGAAAAAGGGGCCGGGGGCCCCCGTCCCCACTGCAAGGACAAAAACCGGTCGGTTTTCCCCGGCCCGGGTTATTTTTTCCTGTTTTGGGGCCCCGTCCCCCTGGGGGGGTTTGGCAGCTTTTTCTGCAAGAGGGAAAAAAAAGGGCCCCCCCCTTCCCACATTGCATGCACAGATTCTGCCCGGGAAAAACGGAGGGGAAGAATAAAACATGCTAAAATTTTTTGGGCGGCCGGACCGCAGGGGGAAAAAAAACACCCAGGGAAAAAACCCTGCATTTGGGATTTGCTCCCGGGTTTTCCATAGAGCACTTTTGTGCTCATTTTGGGCCTTTTTTTCAGGGGCTAAAAAAACCCAAAAACCCGGAAAAAAAAAACCCAGCCGAAACCCTTGCAGGGGGGAACAGGGCACTAAAAGTAAAAAATGTTTGCACAACAATTTGTAACTTCTGTGCACCAAAAATATGGCATGATTTTATTTTTTTTTTTGTAGGAGATACACTGAATCTTCTCTTTCTGAACCACGACCAGCTGTTTTCAGTAGGTCAATTAAAGTTCTAAGACACATTAGGGTATGTCCACATGACACAGGACAAAACACGCGGCAGATTCTGAGTTTTTGGCATGTATTTTCATTGGATTTTCATGCGGTTTTCAGATTCGGCTTGTCATTCATTTATTCATCATCGAGCACTACTGAGGTTTTGGAGATGGATCCGCACACAGAGCTTTACCGTTGTTTTTCATTCCATCCCATTGACTTGTTTTGCAGGTGAAACATGGCGGAAGATTGAAGCATGTTCTAAGTTGTTTTGTTTTTTTTAAAACTCAGAAAATCCGAGTTGTGTGGACTACAATGCAGATTTTCAATTGAGGTCTAAGGGGATGATTTTAAAGTCAGTTTTTAAAATCCAAATGTGCATGGATTTCTGACTGGAAATCCTTGCTTTGTAGATGGACCCTAAGAAATAGTGATTTTTTTGTGGTGCTTTTTTCGCATTTTTGGAGCAGTTTCTGGATCCACTGTGTTTTTTACTTCAGAATTGAAGTATGATCCAGGGCTCTAAGGACAGTCATGGTGTTTTTCACAAACTAGGAAAGCGCTGTTTGCACCAACATCATTCTGGACATATGCCACATTAAAAGGGGTTGTCTCCTCTACATGGATTCCTATTTAGGTTAAAGATCTTGCAAAAACAAGTCACCTTTGCAATATGTGTTCATTATACAGTGTACTTACCTATTCCTAGATATCACCCTCTTGTATGGGCTGCATACACCTTCTCAGGTTGCTATAGCTACAGACATGTTAATAAATCTCTCCGGATAGGTGCCAAGCATGAGTCGCTATAGCTTCAGGGGAACCTGGTTTCCTCAGCAGCTAGTCACTGCAGGCCAATAGAAGCAGTGTAAGCAAGTAAACACGCCCCTGAATCAAAAATGAAACTGAGAAAACAGGACTGAGGTAGGATGAATTGATGGAGACAACCCCTTTAAGGATATCTATGTAATGTTGCACTGGATGTGATCAGACTAGTGATCTCAGAGCAGCAGGTCTCCAGAAGTACCAGGTAATTGGTAAGATAATCCAGTAAAACCCAGTAAAAAAAAAAACCCTCTAAGTTGGTGATTTAGGTTATGGTCGACTTTTTTTTTTGTGTTTTGCAAATATCAGCAAAGTTGGAATTGAAGCACTCGGCTTTGGGTCAAATTTGACTTTCACTTGAACTGAAGCACACACTGTCCATGGTACTGTTTAACTAGAATATGGAACATTAAAAGGCGATTTTCACCTTCATTTGAATTTTTTTATTTTTTTTTACCATAGCAGCGCCCATTTAAATGTGCCACTACCTGAGGTCTCCTGTCTGACCGCTCACCCCTGGACGATGATGTCAGACAGGGGTAAACAGAAGACCAGCAAGACCAAAGAGGGGAGAGCTGAGGATGACTGCTCCTATTTGGAATGGGCACTACTATGGTAATCAATACAGAACAAAAATCGAGGTGGACATTCCCTTTAAAAATGGCCCCACAATCCCTGTTATTACTCCGAATCACCAAGCGACCTGTACACAAGAGCTGAGGGGCACCGGGCAGCCGCTCCGTCTTCCCTTTGTTACTATTACACCTATTATCTACATCTGTACGGGCATTCCAAGCCGCTGACGCCTCCACACTACAACTCCCAGCGTCCACTGCGCGCTGGCTTCAGGGCGTGTCTGCGCCTGCGCTGTGCTGCTACCGGGGCAGCTAGAGCTTGGTGAGAGCAGCGCTCGGCGGGTGCTGGCGGCTTCCTGGCAGCGGTGCTGGGCACGTTACTAGCAGGTAAGGCTCCCGCTTCCGCCGCGGGTGGTGTCCCTGTGGTCTGTGGAGTCAAGGGGGGCGGCACGGCAGCAACGGACGATGCGCTGAGAGCCGCAGCCCGAGGTAACTGGTCACTAACTCCTGAAGTTATCAGGAAGTGTAGAGAGGAGGCACAGCCCTGATCTCACCTGCAGGGAGCGGTCCAGCAGCTGCTGCTCTCACAGATATAGAGGCGCCGCTGCTGCTCTCACAGATATAGAGGCGCTGCCGCTCTTCTGCTCTCATCAGATATAGGAGCTGGGAGGCAGCGGCGCTGCTGCTCTACTGCTGTCACAGATATAGGAGCTGGGGGAGGAGTGGCGCTGCAGCCTCTCTGATGTACAGATATAGAGGCGCCGCCGCTCTCTGCTGTCCACAGATTATTGAGGGCGCCGACCGCTTCTATGACTGTCACTGATAGAGAGGCGCACGCCGCATCTATGCTGTCACGATATAGAGGCGCCGCACCGCTCTCTGCTGTCACAGATATTGAGGCGCCGCCGGCTCATCTGCGTCACTGTCTTTCTGAGGACGCAGCCCGCTCTCTGCTGTCACCGATCTAGAGGCGCCGCTGCTCCCTGCGGTCACAGATATAGAGGCGCTGCCGCTCTCTGCTGTCACAGATATAGAGGCGCCGCTGCTCTCTGCTGTCACAGATATAGAGGCGCCGCTGCTGCTCTCACAGATATAGAGGCGCTGCCGCTCTCTGCTGTCACAGATATAGAGGCGCTGCTGCTGCTGCTCTCACAGATATAGAGGCGCCGCTGCTGCTCTCACAGATATAGCGGCGCCGCTGCTGCTCTCACGATATAGAGGCGCCGCTTGCTGCTTCTCACAGTCTATTGGGCGCCGCTGCTGCTCTCAACCAGGATATAGAGGCGCGCTGCTGCTCTCACAGTTATAGAGGGCCGCTGCTGCTCTCACAGATTAGTGGCGCGCTGCGCTCTCACAGATATAGAGGCGGCCGCTGCTGCTCTTCACAGATTTAGAGGCGCCGCTGCTGCTCTCACAGATATAGAGGCGCCGCTGCTGCTCTCACAGATATAGAGGCGCTGCTGCTGCTCTCACAGATATAGAGGCTCTCGCTGCTTGCTCTCACAGATATAGAGGCGCCGCTGCTGCTCTCACAGATATAGAGGCGCCGCTCCTGCTCTCACAGATATAGAGGCGCCGCTGCTGCTCACACAGATATAGAGGCGCCGCTGCTGCTCTCACAGATCTAGAGGCGCCGCTGCTGCTCTCACAGATATAGAGGCGCCGCTGCTGCTTCTCACAGTTATAGAGGCGCCCCAGCTCCTCTGGCTGTCACAAGATATAGGAGTGAGGAGAAGAGAGGCGCTGCCGCCTCTCTGACTGTCACATATAGGAGCTGGAGGGAGGCGATGCGCTCTCTGCCTTCAAAAGATATAGGAGAGCTGGGAGGAGAGGCGCTGCCGCTCTCTGCTGTCACAGATATAGGAGCTGGGAGGAGAGGCGCTGCCGCTCTCTGCTGTCACAGATATAGGAGCTGGGAGGAGAGGCGCTGCTGCTCTCTCCTGTCACAGATATAGGAGCTGGGAGGAGAGGCGCTGCTGCTCTCTGCTGTCACAGATAGAGGAGCTGGGAGGAGAGGCGCCGCCGCTCTCTGCTGTCACAGATAGAGGAGCTGGGAGGAGAGGCGCATCCGCTCTCTGCTGTCACAGATATAGGAGCTGGGAGGAGAGGCGCAGACGCTAACTGCTGTCACAGATATAGGAGCTGGGAGTAGAGGCCGCCGCTCTCTGCGTCACAGATATAGGAGCTGGGAGGAGAGGCGCCGCCGCTCTCTGCTGTCACAGATAGAGGAGCTGGGAGGAGAGGCGCCCCCGCTCTCTGCTGTCACAGATAGAGGAGCTGGGAGGAGAGGCGCTGCTGCTGTCACAGATAGAGGAGCTGGGAGGAGAGGCGCCACCGCTCTCTGCTGTCACAGATATAGGAGCTGGGAGGAGAGGCGGCTTGCTGCTGTCACAGATATAGGAGCTGGGAGGAGAGGCGCTGCTGCTCTCTCCTGTCACAGATATAGGAGCTGGGAGGAGAGGCGCTGCTGCTGCTCTCTGCTCTCACAGATATAGGAGCTGGGAGGAGAGGCGCTGCTGCTCTCTGCTGTCACAGATATAGGAGCTGGGAGGAGAGGCGCTGCTGCTCTCTGCTGTCACATATAGGAGCTGGGAGGAGAGGCGCTGCTGCTCTCTGCTGTCACATATAGGAGCTGGGAGGAGAAGCGCCGCCGCTCTCTGCTGTCACAGATATAGGAGCTGGGAGGAGAGGCGCTACCGCTCTGTGCTGTCACAGATATAGGAGCTGGAGGAGAGGCGCCGCCGCTCTGCTGTGCACAGATATAGGAGCTGGGAGGAGAGGCGCTGCCGCTCTCTGCTGTCACAGATATAGAGGCGCCGCCGCTCTCTGCTGTCACAGATATAGGGAGAGGCGCCGCCGCTCTCTGCTGTCACAGATATAGGAGCTGGGAGGAGAGGCGCTGCCGCTCTCTGCTGTCACAGCTCTAGGAGCTGGGCGGAGAGGCGCTGCTGCTGCTGTCACAGATATAGGAGCTGGGAGGAGAGGCTCTGCTGCTGCTGTCACAGATATAGGAGCTGGGAGGAGAGGCGCTGCTGCTCTCACATATAGGATCTGGAGGGAGAGGCGCTTGCCGCTCTCTGCTGTCACAGATATAGGAGCTGGGAGAGAGGCCTGCCGCTCTCTGCTGACACAGATATAGGAGCTGGAGGAGAGGCGCTGCCCCGCTCTCACAGATATAGGAGCTGGGAGGAGAGGCGCTGCTGCTGTCACAGATATAGGAGCTGGGAGGAGAGGCGCTGCTGCTCTCTGCTGTCACAGATTATAGGAGCTGGGAGGAGAGGCGCTGCTGCTCTCTGCTGTCACAGAGTATAGGAGCTGGGAGGAGAGGCGCGGCTTCTGCTGTCACAGAAATAGGAGCTGGGAGGAGAGGCGCTGCCGCTCTCTGCTGTCACAGATATAGGAGCTGGGAGGAGAGGCGCTGCTGCTCTCTGCTGTCACAGATATAGGAGCTGGAGGAGAGGCGCTGCTGCTCTCTGCTCTCACAGATATAGGAGCAGGGAGGAGAGGCGCCGCCGCTCTCTGCTGTCACAGATATAGGAGCTGGGAGGAGAGGCGCCGCCGCTCTCTGCTGTCACAGATATAGGAGCTGGGAGGAGAGGCGCTGCTGCTCTCTGCTGTCACAGATATAGGAGCTGGGAGGAGAGGCGCTGCTGCTGTCACAGATATAGGAGCTGGGAGGAGAGGCGCTGCTGCTCTCTGCTGTCACAGATATAGGAGCTGGGAGGAGAGGCGCTGCTGCTCTCTGCTGTCACAGATATAGGAGCTGGGAGGAGAGGCGCTGCTGCTCTCTGCTGTCACAGATATAGGAGCTGGGAGGAGAGGCGCTGCTGCTCTCTGCTGTCACAGATATAGGAGCTGGGAGGAGAGGCGCTGCCGCTCTCTGCTGTCACAGATATAGGAGCTGGGAGGAGAGGCGCTGCCGCTCTCTGCTGTCACAGATATAGGAGCTGGGAGGAGAGGCGCTGCTGCTCTCTGCTGTCACAGATATAGGAGCTGGGAGGAGAGGCGCTGCTGCTCTCTGCTGTCACAGATATAGGAGCTGGGAGGAGAGGCGCTGCTGCTCTCTGCTGTCACAGATATAGGAGCTGGGAGGAGAGGCGCTGCTGCTGTCACAGATATAGGAGCTGGGAGGAGAGGCGCTGCTGCTCTCTCCTGTCACAGATATAGGAGCTGGGATGATAGGCGCTGCTGCTCTCTGCTGTCACATATAGGACTGGGAGGAGAGGCGCTGCCCTACTCTGCTGTCACAGATATAGGAGCTGGGAGGAGAGGCGCTGCCGCTCCCGGCTGTCACAGATATAGGAGCTGGGAGGAGAGGCGCTGCCGCTCTCTGCTCTCACAGATATAGGAGCTGGGAGGAGAGGCGCTGCTGCTGTCACAGATATAGGAGCTGGGAGGAGAGGCGCTGCCGCTCTCTGCTGTCACAGATATAGGAGTTGGGAGGAGAGGCGCCGCTGCTCTCTCCTGTCACATATATAGGAGCTGGGAGGAGAGGCGCTGCTGCTGTCACAGATATAGGAGCTGGGAGGAGAGGCGCCGCCGCTCTCTGCTGTCACAGATATAGGAGCTGGGAGGAGAGGCGCTGCTGCTCTCTGCTGTCACAGATATAGGAGCTGGGAGGAGAGGCGCCGCCGCTCTCTGCTGTCACAGATATAGGAGCTGGGAGGAGAGGCGCTGCTGCTCTCTGCTGTCACAGATATAGGAGCTGGGAGGAGAGGCGCCGCCGCTCTCTGCTGTCACAGATATAGGAGCTGGGAGGAGAGGCGCCGCCGCTCTCTGCTGTCACATATATAGGAGCTGGGAGGAGAGGCGCTGCCGCTCTCTGCTGTCACGTGTATAGGAGCTGGGAGGAGAGGCGCTGCGGCTCTCTGCTGTCACAGATATAGGAGCTGGGAGGAGAGGCGCTGCTGCTCTCTGCTGTCACATATAGGAGCTGGGAGGAGAGGCGCTGCTGCTCTCTTGTCACAGATATAGGAGCTGGGAGGAGAGGCGCTGCCGCTCTCTGCTGTCATAGATATAGGAGCTGGGAGGAGAGGCGCTGCTGCTCTCTGCTGTCACAGATATAGGAGCTGGGAGGAGAGGCGCTGCTGGGTATGTTCATACGACGTCGTTGCGGCCGTATTTTGGGGCGGGATTGCGCTGTGACTGCTCATTCTGTGTGTTGATTACCTACGTTTTTCCCTGACGCGCAACGGGAGAAAGAAGTGATGTCGGGGGGAAAGTGAGAGTCAATGGGGGCGGCACAGAGCGTTTTAGAAGCGCGGAGCAGGCCTCAGTCTCAGCGGCAGCAGGCTGACCGGCATTCCCATACTCATGTGTGTGTAAGGTGAGAATGCCACTTTCAAGCGGTTTGATAAACTTAGTCAGATGGGTCCAGGGTGGGGAAAACTTAGCTTGTGCTCCCCTGCTGAAGCTCCCGGATTGTCCTCTTGACAGGTGAGGCTACACGAGCCTCTGCTGTGTGTCGGGTCCAAAACCCAGAAGTGAAAAGGAGTGGATCTTGGGGAGCTATGGGAGGGGATCGGGAGATAGGTCTTAGTTTTTATTCTATATTTTTTTTTCCACCCTGGCCCCATTTGACTGTAAGTTTCTGAAACTGGGGAGCCCCTTTAGTGGTAATCAGGAATCTGTGGAGAGGCGGTCGCACACGCTCATCCCTCTCCATTCATTTTTATGGGCGCTCCCGGTGCACTCTCATAGAAGTGAATGTTGGGAGGCGGCATTTGCCTCTCCGTTCTCCATGGTCGCAGCAGTAACTTGCAGAATAACATTTCCTCTTTAAAAGGCTTGTGCTAGAAAAGACCTTTATCACTTCTCCTTAGGACAGGTGATCAATGTCTGACCACTAGGGGGCCCAGCCATCTCTAATATTGGAGCCCCAACTCCCTGTCTTTCTTCGCCACACTCTCGCAGCTAGCAGGCTTTGAAGAGAGCAGCAGTTGAACATGCGCGCTGCTGCTCAAAGTCTATGGGAGTGCCAAGTACAGTCCTCTGCTATCCCCATCGCCCCCATAGACTTTGAGTGGAGCAGCTGTGTGCCTGTTCGACTGCTGCTCTGTTCAAAGCCTTCGGCTCTGTCTACACTGCACAGAAAAACGTCCATGTTTTCAGTGTTTTTCGTTTTCTAAAAACGCTGGAAAAATGACTGTAAAGAGCTCCCATAGACTTCTAATGTAAAAACCTCCTACTGTCTACACTGAGCTTTTTTCTGCTCGTTTTTTTTACTGGTCATCTTTTGCAACTTTTGTCGCAATTTTTCAATGAAAACCCTCCCAGGAGACCCAAGTCCCACCTATAGTGGGTGGTAACAAAGGTTATATATTATCCAATTTGCATACTAGTGTCCGATGTGTCCTTCTTTGTACCTTTTGTAATAAAATTATCATGCTTTGATCGCTAACATTATTTGCGCAATTCATATATATTTTTTGCTAACAATACGTTTTTTACGGATTTTGGCGTCGGAATCCTTTTTTTGTGGATTTTGGTGCTAAAATCCTTAACATATTTTGGCACTAATAAAGTTATCTCGCTTCTGACGCCAAAAATACTTTTTTTTACGGATTTTGGCGCAAGAATCCGTTTTTTTACAG
Organism: Phyllomedusa bahiana; assembly: GCA_025379985.1. NCBI lineage: Eukaryota > Metazoa > Chordata > Amphibia > Anura > Hylidae > Phyllomedusa > Phyllomedusa bahiana. The sequence goes on along the minus strand of JAODAL010065160.1, from coordinate 6,729 downwards.
ACTTTGGCACTAAAATACTTTTCTTTACAGATTGTGTCGCTAATAAAGTTATCTCGCTTTTGACGCAATGAAAAATGTTTTTTTTTTTTTTTTTTTTTTACAGATTTTGGGCCAGAATCCGTTTTTTACGGATTTTGGTGCTAAAATCCTTTTCTTAACATATTTTGGTGCTAATAAAGTTAACTCGCTTCTGACGCTAAAAATACGGGTTTTTTTACAGATTTTGGCACCAGAATCCATTTTTTTTTTTACTGATTTTGGCACCAGAATCCGTTTTTATTTACGGATTTTGGTGCTAAAATCCTTTTCTTAGCTACTTAAATCCTTAAAAAATAAAAAAAAGTGTTGTTGCGCCAAAATCTGTATAATAAACATATTTTTGATGTCAGTAGCAAGATAACTTTATTAGCGTCAAAATCCGTAAAAAAAAATTGATTCTAGGGCCAAAATCCGTAAAAAAAAAAAAGTATTTTTGGCGAGATAGCTTTATTAGCGCCAAAATGCGTAAAAATGCAGATCTTGGCACTAAAATCCGTTAAATTGACTTTAGGGCCAAAATCCATAAAAAATTTTTTATTTTTGGCAACAAACACGAGGTAACTTTATCAGTACCAAAATTTGTAAAAATGCTGATCTTAGCACCAAAATCCCTAAAAAAAACGTATTTTTGGCGACAAACGCAAGATAACTTTATTAGCGCTAAAATCCATAAAACGATTACAAGATGACATATAAATGCAATGATGTGCTTTATTTACCCATTTGTAGGGCGGAGTTACATCAATGGCTTTATTTATGCATATATATAAAAACAGGCTTGAAGACCAGCAAAAAACGCACCAAAAAACACAAATCGTGGCAAAAAGCGGCCGTTTTTTCCGCTGCTTTTGACAGGCAGTGGACAGAAAACTCAGTTTCATGACCGTTTTTAGTACTTTGTTTTCAGGTGGTTTTTTGTCCTCTGCAGTGTAGACATAGCCTTACTTGGGCAAGCAATGCAGTCGGGGACCCTGTTATAGCGATTGGTGGGGTCTCGGCAGCAGGCCCCCCAGTGGTCAGACATTCATTGCCTATCTTGTGGATTGGTGATGAATGTCTTTCATGGCACAGCCCCTTCTAGAATTGAGTGGACGGTGTGTGACCACAGGCTGCTGCGGATATTACTTGTGCACTATGGGCAATGTGCTGGGTGAGCCACCTTCTGTATGTAATGGCTGCTGTTTATTACAGGCTGTGGATGTATAAGTAAGGGCAATGGCAGTGTCACAAGTCAAGGAAGACGGTCGTAAAAGAACGTTTGTTCTGTTACCATGGAAGCTGTGTGCTCCACTCACTATAGAGAGGGGAAGCTTTTATTTGGTTGTTACTGTAGAGTTTTACATTCTGTATAAAAGTTGTAGATAATGGGCAGTTTTCACACTACCGACCCAACATGGAGTCCAGGAGATATAGTGTAAGCAGCAGTCAGGCTTCATGTCCTTTTTTCATTACTTTTCGAGATTGTTCTGCGGCTTCTTGGAAGTGCTCGATAAATCAAGTGGTTTTATGGGAGACAAATGCCATGGGAATGTGCGGGTGAAGTAGCGGAGGAATGCGCCATTTTGGGTGTGTTCTCAGTGATCATTCTGAGGGTAGGGTTTGTCTGAGTGAGCCTCGCTTTTGCAGGTGCTCTGTCCGGGCGACTACACATCACCTACAGTGCAACCTTTTAAATGCAGTGAAGGGATTTCCTCAGCAATGTATGTGGACATGATATCGAGTAAAGGGGGAGTCGGATGTAGTTAAAACCCAATCCGTAGCAGTTAGCTGATCTCCATTTTAGAAATTAGACTTTGACACAGGGCTGTGGCGTCGGAGTCTATTTTGCAGGAGTCGGAGTCGTCATAAATTTGACCGACTCCGACTCCTCAAAATATATAATAAGTTGGTCCAGTTAGTTCGATGCAAAGAGCAAGAGGAATTGGGTCCGCCAGTGCTACTGCTCCCATATCTTCAGCCTTATCACATGAGGAGTGTAATTGATGACATGGAGCAGGCAAAGCGCTGCCCAGGGGAAAAAGATCCTGCTCCCAGGGCAAACAGATTTCAGCAAATTTTTCACCTGTTTTCAAAGAAGTAGAAGAGTTCAACCATTCATCAAAACTGACTGTGGCTGAGGCAATTCCTTTATACCCTGACATTGTTAGAGATGTTGCCCCTGTGGTCACCGCTTTGCCCCCAACCCAAGTTAGTGTAGAGAGACCGTTCTCTAGCCTAGAAATAATGAGATCAGATGTGAGGTCATGTATGCAGGATCTGATGGAGGTAATACTATTTCTCAGAACAAATTCAGAGACTCCACAAATGTTCCTGCAGTGTTTTGCATATTTGCAATTTTTTGTGTTCTAAAGTCATAGCCAATAAATATATTTTACACTGACAAGCAAAATGATAACAATGGTTTGAACTTGTGACTTTCAGGCTACATACCTCTCCATCCACTACAGCTTTGTACATGAGGCTACTGTAATTGTGCATATATAGTCATATTTCCTATCTTATACATAAATGTGACTTGCAAGTATTTAGCATCTGCTTAGTTCTGCAGATTCTTTCCTGTAACTGCATTGTTACTCTTCGGCTCCTAAAAATCAAAATGTAATTTTTTATTATTTTGTTAGTATTTGGGAAATCCACCTTTGGTTTTCAATACTGCCTGAATCCTTCTGGGCTGTGGATCAGATTCAAGCATATCTTAACCAAAATCTGATCCCCAGTTTCTTCTACACATTCACAGTGTTGGTGCAGACTGGACTTGGATACAAATACAGCTTTTTCTTCAACTCCACCCAGAAGTGTTCAAAAGATCAATCACATAATCCTATATATCATAGAGCTCAGCTTCTCTTCTCTATCATATAACCCTATATATCACAGAGCTCAGCTCCTCTCCTCTATCATATAACCCTATATATCACAGAGCTCAGCGTCTCGTCTCTATCATATAACCCTATATATCACAGAGCTCAGCTTCTCTCCTCTATCCTATAACCCTATATATCACAGAGCTCAGCTTCTCTCCTCTATCCTATAACCCTATATATCACAGAGCTCAGCCCATCTCCTCTATCATATAACCCTATATATCACAGAGCTCAGCTTCTCTCCTCTATCATATAACCCTATATATCACAGAACTCAGCTTCTCTCCTCTATCGTATAACCCCATGTACCACAGAGCACATCTTGTCTTCCTCTAATAGGGCAGAATAAACCTCCCCACAGGTTCATTAAAAATACATATTTTTTAAAGTTCCCCTATGTAGAGGACTTCCTGATCTGTCTCTCGGACCTCACCTCTGTGAGCTCTGATATGATCAGCAGGACCTGAGAAATGTGACGTAAGCGAGAGCCGACTCACCTCCCCAAAGTGCAGGAAAAGATGAACCTATTATCCTGTCATGTATTGCTCTTGTCACTGCCCTGCTACCTAGTCTAATCTTTATATAGGCCAGTCTAGAGAGCAGCAGAGCGTTTATCAAGAACATTGATTTTAACAAAAACTCCCCCTTTCTGCTTTAACCTGTTGATACATTTTTATTCCTCTGACATTTTTCCCATGTTTTCTGGATAGTTCCTGCAGCCGCCCACTGTACACCTTCTGATAAAGCAGGTATAGACTACATTCTGCTGGGCTCATTACTGTATGGTTTATGGCCGTCTTTAAATAAGAGGTGTTGACTATAGACACCTCTCAGGTGATGACTTTCTGATAACGCCTGCTCACACAAGTATATACTACTGGGTGTATATGCAATAGAAACTGGTTCTCTATAGGCTGCTCACCAGTACTAGTGTATTGATTCATTCCTTTTATAGTAGTAAATGGAAATTAGGAGCCACTAGTGTAACTAGCTGTGGTGATGTAGAGAAAGACGCTATCTATGATCCCACGAGTTTATGGCTACATATTATTTATGACACAAGACTTGAAAGAATGACTAATCCTCATAAGTCCTTGTACAAGAAAGCAGAGGAGTGCGGGCAAGGAGCGTTCACAGGTAGGGCTAGGCCAGAAGTGCAGACAAACTATGGGCCTCATTTATTAAAACTGTCTAAAAGGAGTTCTGGCTTTGTTGCTTATAGCAACCAATTAGAGCTCAGCTCTCATTTTTTCGAATAGGTAAAAATAAATAAATGCTGAGTTCTGATTGGTTGCTACAGGCATGAAAGACCGTTTTACTTTTAGCCAGTTTTAATAAATAAGGGCATATATGTCTATATTAATGTTTAAAGTTGTTTTCTCACCATGTAGACTCCTAGGCACAACCAATTTTAGAATCGCGCATTCTGTTCAGACTGTGGGTGGGTCTATAGCAGTGATTGCCACATCAGCTTTGCTGTTCCTAGCTATTCCAGTTACACTGACAACAAATACAAGAAATTTATAAAGTGATACATGGCGGCAAAGCTTTAAAGGGTGTTTACTTAGCTAAATGAAAAGCTTTCAATGTCCGTTACTAGAGATAAGACTCTGCAGGAGGTAACTGTCATGGATGGCCTGAGTGACGACAGCTTAGAGCAGGTGTTCCCAAACTCCAGTCCTCACGCCCACCAACAGGTCATGTTTTCTGGCTTTTCTTAGCAGTGCACAAGTGATTTAATTATGCTGCACAGGTGACTTAATTATTAGTGCATTCTGTGGGAGATCCTGAAAACATGACCTGTTGGTGTGCCTTGAGGACTGGAGTTTGGGAACCCCTGGCTTAGAGCAATGATTGTTAAGAGAGAACAGGGAGAGGTGGGGAGAGAGATGGTCATAACCAGAGAACATTGTGATACAATCTTCTTTATCTCCTGACCAAAGAAAAATCAGCAAAGTATTTAGAAAAAGTCTTCAATAAACTGTCCCTACATGTTAAAAGGTAATCATTGTAGTGAGAAAACCCCTTTAAGACACGTGTCAATCTCAAGGCTGGTAGAGCGAATCTGACGAGCCATGTCATTTTATGTGACATGTGAGAGCTTAGACGTAGTGAGCAGGGATGGACAAGGTCTGGTTGCAGAAAAAACAGCTCTCCGCATTCCCCGGGGGATACAGCTAGCGCTTGGCGGCATCAGTACAGAAAGTGATGCAGAAAAAGAGAAAAAAGAGAAAGCGGGGGCGCACAATAGTGTAGTAATTCTTATGAGATATGGAATAAGGGGAAAAAAAAGGTTGCGCTCACCTTTTGAGGTCGTGCTCTTAATTTAGAGGCACAACACTCATATGCGTTTACGGGGCTATTTGTATTCCGTAGCCCTTAATAGGGCAGCCGCAGGTCACTGGTACTCCACTCGGGGATCCGATGGTGGGTAGACGCCAATTTGAAACAGTAAAAACGGGACCCGGCGCACGTGGAAGTTAAGAGAAAAAGCCCGAGCTAAAGGCTTATTATTAAAAGATGTCACTTTTATTCTTAAAGGTGCAAAGGTGTTACCGTCACAAGATTAAAAACGTGACACAAAATGTATTAAAACTTGACGTGTTTTGCACGTAGACCCGTGCTTCCTCAGAAGTATCATACTAATGTCATGCGGCTAATGTCATGCCCAGTGAGTCTGACCCCTCTGGTGTAAGGGTTCTGTTTCTTTTTTTCCCCTGTTCGGTGGATGCTTGATCACCTTGTGCTCCTAGACGTAAACAGTACAGTTGTTTGTTAGCTTATTTAGATGGTGATCAAAGTCACAAGAACAGACAAACACCACCAGACCACATTTTATTAGCAAGCAATGCAGAGATCCAGATCATTTGAGTTCAGCTCTTTTGTTGTGTTCTGTATAACCATTGTATAGACCATTTTGGATTTAGCTGTTCCTACGTTGGTCCGTCATCTATTTATTGGTTGGGGGGACGACCATTGTAGGTTTTACCATAGCTCTATGGAAAGTTAGTCATTTATTCTAAAGCCCAAAAATTCAACCGCCAACATAACGTGAAATAAAGATTGAAGGAAATTAAGCAGATACTAACAGAGATAAAGCAATTCCTTACACGTAACAAAAAGCTGGAAATCGCTTTGTGTTGAGGACAGGAGCTTCTTTGGTTCATGTACCTTATACACTATGTTCCGTAAAAAAGAAAATGTGGCCCTTAGCTGGTGCCCAAAGGAGCCGCTCATCCTGGTACATTCAAAAAGCAATACAGGACTTGTAGTACCGCACTGTACTGTAGAGGGGTGCTATATATTATATGTTGAAAATACTGTATCCGAGCGGCCATTGTAACTTGAGGGACCACTGTACTTGCTGTTACTTTTGTGCTGTGTTACCATACGTATTTGTGACTGTGCCCATGTTGCAGTGACGTCCACAGCACCATAATCTGTCCTGTGCTGATGTGAGTCACTGAGAGGAATGTCTCCGCATTTCACATCTTAATTATGGAGTGACCTCATCCCACCGTTTTGGAATTTTTCGGTCTTTGATGAGAGATTTTCTCAGTGCTGTTTGTTGCTCTTGCTCTGTGCCATTGGGGCATGCAGCTGCAGCACCGTCTTCTGCTATTCTTTCCTCAGGATATGATTCTGTATGCCCCAGTGGTGCAAAACCCAGCAGCCAGGCAGGCCTAGTGTTTTTGTTGTTGATTAGTAACATCTTGGGTAGTTTTCTATTCTGCATATACAGAAATCTAGAGACTAGCTTTCAAAAGCTCTAAGAAAAATGCCAAATTTTGATAATGCAGATTAAACCAAACCCCAAATTTTCCGT
>JAODAL010065159.1:0-18363 GCA_025379985.1 Phyllomedusa bahiana | reverse complement strand
AAAAAGTGGGGCCAAATGAAAAAAAAGTATCTGTAATGTTTCGGATAAAAAAGGTTTTTTTTGGCACCTTCAATTCCCCCGTGGCCACAAAATTGCTGTATTCAAATTTAACGCAAAGTAGATATATCAAAAAAGCGGGCCTGCGTCAAAGTGAAAAACAGTACTGAAATGTATTCGGATAATAAAAGGTATTTTTGGCCCCTTTCAATTCACCTGGGTGCTAAAAAATTGCTTTATTCAAATTTAACTGCAAATAGATTATAGAAAGCTGGCCTGCGCCAAAGTAAAAAAAACACGTATCGTAAGTATCGGATAAAAAGGTTTTTTTGGCACCTATAAATTCCTGTGGTAACACCAATGCGGGATTCAAATTAAAACTGCAAGGTGGCTCTATAAACAATCTGGAGGGCAAAAGTCAAAAAAACCCTATCTGAATGTTTCGGATAATAAAAGGTTTTTTTTGGACCTATCTATTCACCTGTGGGACAAAAAAAATTGCTGTTTTCACATTTAAGTGCAAGGTTCCTAAATGAACAAAGCGTAGTGGGAAAAAGTAAAAAAACATATCTGTATGTATTCGGTAATAAAAGGTTTTTTTGTCCCCTTTTCAATTCACCTTGGTGGCTACAAAATTGCTGTATTCCTTTTAAGTGCAAGGTGCCCCAAGAAAAAAGTGTAGTCGCCAAAGGAAAAAACACTTCTGTAATGTATTCGGAAAATAAAAGGTATTTTTTGGACCTTCAATTCCCTATGGTAACTACACATTCTGGTTAAAATTTAACTGAAAAGGTGGCTCTAATCCAAAAAAAATCGGCTGGGAAAATGCAAAAAAACACGTATCTGAAATGTTTCGGATTTTAAAAGGTATTTTTTGGCCCTATCTATTCACCTGGGGTGAAAAACAAAATTTTGTTAAATTCACATTTAACCAAGGGTGCCTCAATAAAAAAAGTTTAGTGGAAAAAGTAAAAAAAACATATCTGAAATGATTCGGAAAATAAAAGGGTATTTTTTGGCACCTATCAAATTTTCCCTTGGGTGATACAAAATTGCTGTTTTAAAAATTAACTGAAAGGTAGATCTATCAACAAAAGCGGCCTGCGCCAAAGTGAAAAAAAAATTCTGAAAGTTTCGGAAAAATAAAAGGTTTTTTTGGCCCTTTAAAATTTACTGGGTGAAAAAATTTGTGTATTCACATTTAAGTTTTTTGCCTAAATAAAAAGGCTGTAGTGCCCAAAGTGAAAAATAAACACGTATCTGTAATATATTCGGATAATAAAAGGTATTTTTTGGCACTATCAAATTCACCTGTGGTAACTCAACCAACTGTGGATTTCAATTTAACTGCAAGGTGGCTCTATCAGACAAATATGGACTGGGCAAACGTGCAAAAAACACGTTTCTGTATGTATTCGGATAATAAAGGTATTTTTTGGCCACCTATCAATTCACTGTGGTGAATACAACTTGCTGTATTCAAATTCACTGCAAACGTAGATTATTTATCAACAAGAAGCTGGCTGCGCCACAAGTGAAAAATCACCGTATCTGTTATGTATTCGGATAATAAAAAGGTATTTTTAGGCAACTTTCAATTCACCTGTGGTTGATACAAAAAATTGCTGCATTTCACATTTAGTTGCAAACGTGCCTCAAATGAACAAAGCTGTAGGGCGCCAAAGTGAAAAAAACAGTATCTGTAATGTATTCGGATAATAAAGGTATTTTTTGGCACCTATCAATTACCTATGGTAACTTACACAATTGCTGGATTCAAATTTAACTGCAAGGTGGCTCTTATCAAAACAAATTGGACTGGGCAAAAGTGCAAAAACGGGTAAAGACTGTAATGTATTTCAGATAATAAAAGGAATTTTTGGACCTATCAATTCACCTGGTGGTGAATACATAATTGCTTAATTCAATTTTAACTGCAATGTAGATCTATCAACAAAGGCTGACCTGCGCCAAGTGAAAAAATACGTTCTGAAATGTATTGGATAATAATAAGGTATTTTTGGCACCCTTTCAATTACCTGTGGTGACTACAAATTGCTATATTTCATATTTAAGTGCAAGGTGCTCCTCAATGAACAAGCTGTAGTGCGCCAAAGTGAAAAAACACGTCTCTGTAATGTATTCGGATAATAGAATATGGTATTTTTTGGCACCTATTTCGCAATTCACCTGTGGTAACTACCACAATTGTTGATTCAAATTGAACTGCAAGGTGGCCCTTAAACAAATTGGACTGGGCAAAAGTGCAAAAAAACAGTATCTGTAATGTATTCGGTATAATAAATAGGTATTTTTGGCACCTATCTATTCACTTGTGGTGAGAAACAAATTGCTATATTAACATTTAGTCGAAGGTGCCTCAATGAACAAAGCTGTAGTGCGCAAAGTGAAAATACACGTGTCGGTAGTGTATTCGGATTATAAATGGGATTTTTTTCGGCACCTATCAATTTTCCTCATGGTGACTAACAAAAACACTGCTATATTCAAATTTAGCTGCAAAAGTAGGTCTATCAACAAAGCTGGCCAGCGCCAATAGTGAAAAAAACACGTATCTGAAATTGTATTCGGATAATAGAAAAGGTATTTTTGGCACCTTTTCAATCCACTGTGGTGACTACAGAAAATTGCTGTATTGCACATTTAGTGCAAGGTGACTTCACATGAAACAAAAGATGTAGTGTGCCAAAGTGAAAAAACACGTATCGTAAAGTATTCGCGATAGATAAAAGGAAATTTTTTTGGACCTATCCCAATTCCCTTTTTGGTAACTACATAATTGTGGACATTAAAATTTGACCTTGGACCCCTCTTCTCTGTCCAACTATCTGCCCCATCTCACTGCTCCTCCCTTTGCTTCAAACTCCTCGAGCAGCACGTCTATCTTCTCAGCTGTCCTCCCTCTCTCCTCCAACTCTCTTCTTGGGGGACCACTACAATATGGTTTTCGACCCTCACACACTCTACCGAAACTGCCCTAAACCAAAAAGTCACTTTGTTATGATCTAGTAACTGCTAAAGCCTCATTGCCACTACTCTGTGTCTCCTCTTGGAACCTGTCCTATGCTTTGTGACACTGTCGACACATTCCCTCCTGCCTACATAAATCCTCTCCTCCCTTGGCATCAACAGGACTGGCCCTATACTGGATCTTCCTCATACCTCACTGATTGGACTTTCAGCGTCTCTCTTTCTCGCTCCACGCTCCTCCAACCGGCCTCTCTCTGTGGTGTCCACCAGGGGTCTGTCCTGGGCCCACTACTCTTCTCAATCTACACCCTTGGCTCGGTCAGCTCATAGCCTACACATGGGTTTCATTACACCTGTTGCTGATGATACCTCAACTCTACATCTATGGCCCAGATGTCACTTTCTCTACTCTCGGATCCTGACTGTCTGTCCTCCATTTCCTCCTTCTTCTCTCATCACGTCTCCTTAAACTAAAAATGTGGAGAAAACAGAACTCATCATCTTTCCACCATCCAAATCTACCCCTGACCCTTGATTCTCCATTACATGTCAACGCTCTACACTTTCACCGGTCCCACAAGTTCGCTGTCTATGGGGTAATCCTAGACTATGCTTTATCGCTTCTCAAACCAACATCCAAGCCCTAACCTCTGCCTCGCGCCTCCACTGAAAAACATCTCTAGCATCCGATCATTCCCTCCCCATCGGCTATGACACTAAAAAATGTGGGTCATGCATTGTCATCTCCCGCCTAGATACTTGCAACATACTTCTCTCAGTGGCTCCCAGCTAGCACCCTTCAGCAACCCTCCAATCCATCCTTAACTCTGCTGGCCGTCTTTCCACCTCTCTCCTCGTACCTCCTCTGCCTCTCCCTCTGCCAATCCCTTCACTGGCTTCCCATTGCCCACGAATTAAATTCAAGCTACAAACCCAAAGGACATACAAGGCCTCCATGACCTCTCCCCCTCATACATCTCTGCCCAAATTTTGGTTTTAAATTTGAAATTTTTTTTAAAAAAAATTTTCTTTTTTATCAGCTCCTCACACAACCGTCTCCAAACTTTTCTCGTGCTTCCCCCCACACTGGAACCACTGGTCCCCCAACACATCAGGGCTCTCCCCCACTCTCACCAACTTCAAAAGTTTCCCGAAAAAACCCCTTTCTTCCCGGCTTTTCCACAACCTTCACTAAACTTGTCACAACTTCCCCCTTTATACATGTTTTGCCCCCAAACCCCCTGTTTTCTTTCCCCCCCCCCTTGTAGATTGAAGCCCCCCGGGTAGGTCCTCCTCCCTCTGTCGTGCCAATTGTCAAATTTTTTAAATTTTTCTTTGTACTCCCTTTGGGCTTTTGTAATTTGGAAAGTAACCCCCTTCGGGGTTGTCAGGGGGCCCTGGAATCAAAAGGGGCTTTAAAAAAAAAAATAAATAATAATAATAAAACAACACAATTGCTCTATTCAAAATTTAAATGCAAGGTGGGGTCTATCAACAAATCTGACTGGGGAAAAGTGCAAAAAAAAAACGTACTTAATGTTTTTCGGGTAATAAAAGGAATTTTTTGGCACCTTTTAATTCACCTTGGTGACTACAAAATTGCTGTAATTTATATTTAAAAAATGCAAAAGGGGCCCTCAATAACAAAGCTGTAGTGTGCAAAAGGGGGAAAAATCCCCGTTTAATTTTGTAATTGTATTTTGGATAATAAAAGGTATTTTTGGGCACCTTTCAATTCACCTGTGGTGACTTTAAAAAAAAAAAAATTTTTTCTGTATTACATTTAAAATGCAAGGGCCTCAATGAACAAAGTGTAGTGCGCCAAAGTGAAAAAACACGATCTGTAATTATTCGGGGTAATAAAAGGTTTTTTTTTGGCACTTATCAATTCACCTGTGGTAACTACCCCAAAATTTCTGGATTCAAATTTTTAAATGGCAAGGGGCCTCCCAAAAACAAAACTGTAAATTGGGGCCAAAATGAAAAAAAACGTATCGTAAGTATTCGGGTAAAAAAAAGGTATTTTTGGCACCTTTCAATTCACCTGTGGTCACTACAAAATTGCTGTATTCACATTTAAGTGAAAGGTGCCTCAATGAACAAAGCTGTAGTGCGCCAAAGTGAAAAAACACGTATCTGTAATGTATTAGGATAATAAAAGGATTTTTTGGCACCTTTCAATTAACCTGTGGTGACTACAAAATTGCTGTTTTCACATTTAAGTGCAAGGTGCCTCAATGAACAAATCTTTTAGTGCGCAAAAGTGAAAAAACCACATATCTGTAATGTATTCGGATAATAAAAGGTATTTTTGGCACCTTCAATTCACCTGTGGTGACTACAAAATTGCTGTATTCACATTTAAGTGCAAGGTGCCTCAATGAAAATGCTGTAGTGCGGCAAAAGTAAAAAAAAACACGTATCTATAATGTATTCGGATAATAAAAAGGTATTTTTTGGCACCTATCAATTCACTTGTGTTGACTACAAAATTGCTGAAATTCACATTTAAGTGCAAGGTGCCTAAATGAAAAAAGCTGTAGTGCGCAAAAGTGAAAAAACACGTATCTGTAATGTATTCGGATAATAAAAGGTATTTTTGGCACCTATCAACCTGTGCTGACTACAAAATTGCTGGATTCTAATTTAACTGCAAGGTGACTATATCAACAAAGCTGGAATGGGCAAAATTGAAAAAGAACACCTATCTGAAATGTATACTGATAATAAAAGTGGAGTTTTGCACCTAACAAAGAGACCTGCAGTTACTAGAAAAGATGTGTATCCTAATATAAGTTCAGGCTGCCCAACATCCAGGAAATATTTCAATAGAAAACTGTTAATAATAAAGCTATTGCAGTGCAATGTCTACACTAAGTCTTGGTGAACTTTATCCAGTATTCTTTATAGAGCTTGTCTGTGTTCGCCCGCGGGCCCTCCCCTCCCCCCCGCTCCCCTCCGTGACTTTAGAGCGGTAGATGCTCCTTTAAAATTCTCTACCAAACTACATAAAATCTTCCAATCTCTGATCTAACTAAGTTGTAAGGATCACAGCTAACAGTAGAGCTTTCTCTTTAAAAAAAAGAACACTTCCGCTGAGCTGTTTGGACCCAGGCAGAGCGCATGTCCTCCTGCTATGAGACGCTGAGAGACACTGATCCTGAACAGGAAGGGCTGTTCTCTGTAAAACGAGGTCATGTGATTTTTCCAGCCAATCGCAACCATACACATCCCAGTCATGACGTCACACACACATCTCACCCTGCTCTATTCTGTAAGCTGATTTGCTGGCCGCCAAAATGACAGTTAGCGCCATATATGGCGCGATCTTAATAGTTGTTGCAAAGATTTTAAGCTAAATTATCGCATAATCTTAAAATTTCGATCAACATAAAAACTGTGCCGATTTCAAATTTGTCGATAATAATCGCTCAACACTACTGAGCAGTCGAGTTGATCACTGTCTGACAAGATTCTGAAGTAGGTACACAGTTCAATACAGACTTCCATTACCACATGGGTCAGATGAACATGAACACTTACTGTCAGCATATTGAGTCAGAACACTAACTGATCTAAAACGGGTGAGGTTTATTCTGATATCATGTCAGATAGTGAGAAAAACATGCAGATATGTCTTTTTATATAGTGTATGTAAACTTCTAGTTTCAACTGTATTTATGATGGCCTCTGTTCTTGCCATGCAGGATTAAAGGATGCCATACAGGATTAAAGGATGCCTTTAATTTTTACAAGCTTCTCACATATCATAGTGATATGTCCAAAGTTTTGATCACTCTCCTCCAGGTGCCACGACCCCCAAATATTGCTAAAGCACAGGAGAGCGCAGGTGAGCATTGTGCCCATTTGTTTGGCCCTGCCTGTTTTTCTATAGAGAGCTAAGGAAACCATGTCTAGGGGACTTTTTATGAATCTGTATACCACATGCTTGGCTTTTTGAGGAGAGCCAACTATCAACAAAGATACACAATCCTCATGTGTGTACTTCTGGCCATACATTATTTTGTTACTATACTAGGGTCCATTATATCTTAGGAACATATTTAAGGGAAAGGCACTAGGGCTAACATTAGGGATAGAGTAGTCATAGCGCGAACTTTTGAGGGATAGCATTAGGGGCAGTTAACTAGGAACAATAATTGCTATTACTCCTCCATTCCTTAAGTGTACACACATGTGAATCTCCACCAAATTGTAAACCTGTCTTCATCTGTCCACTGAAACAAAAAGATAAAAAGTGCGTGAGCTCCCGTAGTGTAATATAATTAACTATTAAAAAAGTAAACAGATACAACAATGTTATTCTAACCTTTTTGAGTTGTGCTTATGGCCGGCACAACTCTCCTTTTCACAGAAATAAAGAATATTGCTGGCTTCTGCCTCTCTGCCTTCTCAGAGACACCCCGATTGTCGCAGTTAGTTTCTAAAGATGCCGGCCACTTAATATTCCTCGGTGCAATGCTGCTGACTCTTCATGTAACCTCCTCCCAGGGTGGAGTAAACTGAAATAATCCGTAGTTCAAGACAAGACACGCTGAACCTGGTACACGTGGACACCGTGAACCCAAATGGAGAGCTTTTAGCGCAAACACCACCGGTAGTACACACCATAAAAGGCTTACTAAAATTAAAAAGATTTATTATAAAATAAACAGTGCGTTTAGTCTCATATAGACTTCATCAGGTATATGAGATGTTTCTTTTATTATAAATCTTTTTTATTTTAATAAGCCTTTTATGGTGTGTACTACCAGTGGTTTTTGCGCTAAAAACAGTCCATTTGGGTTCACTGTGTCCACGTGTACCAGGTTCAGCTTGTCTTGAACTACGCATTATTTCATCTGTTCCACTTTCCATTTGTCAAATCATCTAGCGGGGAGTCTTTTATATTGATACGTTTCATATTGCCTTTTCATGTGACTGCTGATGTACTTCTTGTGTTGCTTGCTGTAGTTTGAAGTCCACCAGTGTTGTTACATTGGAACAATACAGTAAGTTTATTAATTCAAGTTTATTAGTCAAGTCAGAAAGAGGGACATTTAAGAAATAAAGAGGAAACTTGGGTCAGAAATAGAGATTACCACTCAAAAAGAGGGACACTTTGGAGGTTGTGCTTTTCCAGAAGATGCAGATTGCTTTTGACAGCTATTGCCTGCACCAACAGAATTCAGCTTACCGTAGATGACACACATTGGGATTATTGTAATAGCAGGTATGTAAAAAATTACATATTCATATAAGAATAACTACTAGTCTACTAATAAGTAGTAGGGCAGAATGGTGGCCTTGCAGCACTGGGGCCCTGGGTTCATATCCCACCATAAACAACATCTGCATATAATTCGTATGTTCTCCCCATGTTTGCATGGGTTTCCTCTGGGTAGTCCAGTTTCCCTCACCCTTCAAAAATATACAGAAAGGTTCATTTGTAATTTAGACTGTGAGCCCCGATGGGGACAGAGACTAACGCGAATAGTGGCAATCTCTCTAAAGGGCTGTGAAATACAACGGCACTCTATACATGAGATTCCTTCTCTATTACCTTCTCTTGCTCTTAGAGTTCTACTATGTTTCTACATTATATCACTGTTTTGTACATTCTTTTAAATAATGAAATCATATCATGTTCATCGTATGTTTCTTTCTCCTTCATAAACCTGACCCTGCAGCCTTGAAAGACATTCATTGTACACTTTTCTTCCTTGGAGTACAGTCAGACTTATTCACACGTCTTTATTACTCAGCCGTGTAGAAGATAGTAGTGTTGCCCTAAATAAAAACCTCACGTTTATTCAGTATTACACTGTGCAGCTCATAATATCAATTTTCACATTTTGTGATCTTACCCATTTCTCTTTTCTATCAGCATTTATTGAGTGCTAGCAGTTGACATATCTACTACACTGAAAAAAAAAAAAGAAATACTTAGCTGTCTGATGAAATGTTTTAAATGCATAGGGTTCACCTTGAGGTTGGCTAGTGCTTAGATTTTATCCATTAATAACATGCAGGGACTGATGCTTGGCTTTCCAAGGCATAAAAATAATTTTTTCGAGAAGGGTTGGGGGATGTCTCGACATATACCTGTAGTAAAGTGCATTATAGCATAGTACAAGTACGTACGTACATTGAATTCTTTACTGAAAAAAATAACTCTAAAAAAAGAAAAATATTGCATAACAATGCACCAATACTTGAAGTTTCATACATGTGTTTCTGGTATAAAAAACACAAGTGACTTATTGAATGCATGAATGCATACTGTAGAACTGACAAATTTACACCAAACATTTAATTTTTTTAACTTTTTTCACAATAGCATGTTAATGAACTGTCTCTACTCTTTTTCTTACACCTCAATATTGAAGACATGTATACAGTAATACTGCCTATATTACACTTTGGACTGATCACAACCTTTTCCTGAAAATTGTAGGGAACATAAGTGCTGGTAAAGCTTCAGTCATTCATGACACGTTAACAATGGTGGCCAAGCTCCTCCACAACTGGTATGAAGACCCAGTATGGTCACCTCTTCAGTTCTAACTATAAAGATTAACACTCTAGATTACTCATTGTAAACTGTTATGGCTATGAAGGAAATTGTGTCCATTTTGCCTGTCCTCAGGGCCATTGTGGCTGTTGTAAAGTACATTATTATTGGCATGAAGGAATAATGCGTGGCATAGGTGACCTGTTGTAAGATGCCAGTGACAGAAGCACCAAAAATGCAGATTTATATTGTGTTGATGAAGTTGGCTTATAGGTGTTGCGCTTGGATTTGTAGTGCATCGGCAGAGAAGGAACACAGAATCACAGCAGCATAGGGTTTGGTGGCAATACGCCTTTGTTAGCGCTGTTAAAGTACACACTTACTACTACTTTAGATACAAGCGCCAGGTGTTTCAGGGAACAAGCTGCACAAAGATCGTCAGAGGAAATCTCCTGCTGCAATCCTCTAATAGATATAAAAAGTGTATATATATATATATATATATATATATATAAAAAAGACGATAGCGCTCTGTTCGCTGTATAAGGAGCCAACTTAATCACAAGCAGTCCCCAAATAATCAAATTCCAAAATATGCAACCCCCATGCAAATAGTATAAAAAGTGTAAAACACACCTGTATAGTGCACCCTAATTCCCGAGATTCTCGGATGCCACACATCAGCCAGAACTGCACTAATCCAGTTTCTGTCCACTTCAATCTTCAGTTGGTGGATTTGTCAGAAATATATATAAAAACATACAAACAGTGTGGTGTGTTCACCGCTAATAACGCTCCGGCCGGCAGCGTGCGGGATCCACACATACAGGCTAACAGACTAGAGTGACGTCACTAAGGCTGTAGCTAACGAAAGCTCGGCTTTCGTTAGCTACAGCCTTAGTGACGTCACTCTATGTCTGTTAGCCTGTATGTGTGGATCCCGCACGCTGCCGGCCGGACGTATTAGCGGTGAACACACCACACTGTTTGTATGTTTTATATATTATTTCTGACAAATCCACCAACTGAAGATTGAAGTGGACAGAAACCTGGATTAGTGGAGGTTCCTGGCTGATGTGAGCATCCAGTGAGAATCTCTGGGGAAGTGGTTTGAACTATTACAGGTGTGTTTTACACTGTTTTAATATATTTGCGGGGGGTTCATATTTTGGAATTTTATTTTTTGGGGCTTTTGTAAAATTCATTTTAGCCCGCGTCGCTTTTTAAAAAATACACACTTCAAGGGCGCTTACTTTAGTGTGCAATAAGCCAAAAAGCCTTTCAAATATGCGGTGGCTTTTCCTTCATTATGGCGCGCTTTTAATTTTCCCGACAAATTTTTTGAAGGGGCTTCTTCCCCCCTAAAAATTTTCTCTCCACATCAGCTCACCCCCACTCAGGGTTACCTGGCGATATCATGACTATCTGGTCTAAAGGGCACAAATGTAATTATACAAAAAGGCACCATCAGAGGGTTATTTTTTGTTTATATCGGGAAAATAATATTTTTTTTTCAATTTTTGGTAACATTTTTCTTTTTTTTCAACAGTTCTTTGAAATTCAAACTTACATATAAAATGTTGACCTTTTCTAGCTGTGATAATAAGAAGATAAAACTCCTGAATGACATGGCAGACTTATCTCAGTTTACTGTTTGTGCTACAAGAAATATTTATCTGCATGAAGTCTCTTTACAAATAGCAGGTAATAACAAAATGTTCACTCTATTGTTCTTTGGGCCGCCTAGACAACTAGGGCAATGACAAGAGAAATACATTAACGTATACTGGGATTATTTTTGTCTGCATTGAGGTATGGGAGAGACTAGCTTTCTTCACACTTATCAGGTCCTGCTGACAACACTTTCCCATGAAAGAAGTGTACAGCTTGTATAACATTTTAAGCTTAGTGTGCTCTCAAAATAACTCAACACACATCCATCAGTGTCTAAACAGCTGACAGCAAAAGTGAGTACACTCCTAAGTGAAAATGGAACAATTGTACCCAATTTGCCATTTTCCCTCCATGGAGTCATTTGACTTGTTAGTGTTACAAGGTCTCAGGTGTGAATGGTGAGTAGGTGTGTTAAATTTGGTGTTATCGCTCTCACACTTTCTCATACTGGTCACTGGAAGTTCAACATGGCACCTCATCTCACAGAACTGTCTGAGGATCTGAAAAAAAGAATTGCTACTCTATATAAAGATGACCTAGTCTATAAAACGATTGCCAGAAAACAATATTTGGCTTTGCACATCCAAAAACTTTTTTTGAAAAAAAACGAGCATAGGTGCACACTGGTGTGGCAGCAATATACATACACATTCCAATATCAGTAGCACATTATCAACTAAAGAAACTATCAAAAGGCACATAGGAAATTTTGAAAAAGCATTTCTGTTATTTAGGATATCTGAAAATTTTTTTGAGGTTCTTTTTATCAAAACTGCTTAAGCCCACCTCTCAATCTTCAAGGGGAACTCAAATGCAGGTGGGTTCCTACACTAACGTTTCCTCTCTTTAGGGCCTAGTCAGACCACCATACTTCAGGGAGTGAAGGGACCAGCTACTAGGTACACTGCATTGTTTTAAAAGCCTATGAAGGTGGGTGGAGTGCGAAAAACCAACGAGGAGGCAGCCACTCCTCCATACACAAGCTAGAAAACAATATTTGGATTTGCACATCCCAAAAAATTTTTGAAAAAAATATGCATAGGTGCACACTGGTGTGGCAGCAATATACATACACATTCCAATATCAGTAGCACACTATCAACTAAAAAACAATCTGGTGGTCTGAATAGGCCCTAAAGAGCGGAAACGTTAGTGTAGGAACCCACCTGCATTTGAGGTCCCCTTAAAGATTGGGAGGTGGGCTTAAGCAGTTTTGATCAAAAATGTGAACTAAGAACCTTAAAACATTTTTCATGTATCCTAAATAGCTGAAATGCTTTTTCAAAAATTCCTATGTGCCTTTTGAAAGTTTTTTTAGTTGATAGTGTGCTACTGATATTGGATTGTGTATATAAAACGATTGCCAACACCCTGAAATTGAGCAGTGGCCAAGACCATACAGTGGTTTAACAAGACAGGTTCCACTCAGAACAGGCCTCTCCATGGTTGACCAAATAAGTTGAGTGCATGTGCTCAGCATCATATCCAGAGTTTTTTAATTTTTAAAATAGATGTTTGAGTGTTGTTAGCATTGTGGTAGAGATTAAAGGGGTCAGAGGTCAGTCTGTCAGTGTTCAGACCATACGCCATACACTGCATCAAATTGGTCTGTATGACCGCAAACAGTTTGCCAATGATAAGCAGACTAAGGACATTAATTACTGGAAAGATGTCCTGTGGTCTGATGAGACCAAGATAAACTTATTTGGTTCAGATGGTGTCAAGCGTGTGTGATGGCAACCAGGTGAACAGCACAAAGACAAGTGTGTCTTGCTTACAGTCAAACATGGTAGTGGGAGTGTCATGGTTTGGGGCTGCATGAGTGCTGCTGGCTATGTGGAGATACAGTTCATTGAGGGAACCATAAATCCCAACAAGTACTGTGACATACTGAAGCAGAGCATGATCCTCTGCCTTCTAGGCCCCAAGGTAGTATTTCAACATAAGGAACCCAAACACACCTCTAAGACGGCCACTGCCTTTCTAGAGAAAATGAGGGTAAAGGTGCTGGACTGGCCAAGCATGTCTCCAGATCTAAACCCTATTGAGCATCTGTGGGGCATCCTCAAATAGAATGTGGAGGAGCGCAAGGTCTGTAACATCAACCAGTTCCGTGATGTCGTTATGGAGGACCAGTGGCAACCTGTGAAGCGCTAGTGAACTCCATGCCCAAGAGAGTTAAGTCAGTGCTGGAAAATAATGGTAGACACACAAAATATTGACACTTTGGGCACAATCTGTCCATTTTCACTTAGAGGTTTACTTACTTTTGTTGACAACGGTTTAGACATTGATGACTGTGTGTTTAGTTATTTTGGAGTAAAGTGGAGTATGCAACTTTTATTGCTTTGTTTGTGAGTAACAAATAAAACATCAGGGGGCAACATGTATGTGCGGGGCTGCGGCAGTATTCTGGTGGCCTTTCAGCCCAAAAACTGGTGCATCCCTGTTCTCTAGATGTATGAGCAGGAGCACTCCAAAATTAGGTGCATTATGAGGTGCCTGTGGCCCTTTGTAATGCGCCTAAGATGCGGGGGCCTTCTGGAGGCGTGTCAAACCACAACCGTATGAAGCTACAAATTTATGGCTGGAGGATGGCAAAACTAGGCACATTACTGCTGGCACATACAGACCAAGTTAAAAGTGGTTTACCTAAGTCTGAATTGATGTTTTGGAGCTAGAAAGTGCTAAATCTATGGCTCACAGTAGAAAAGGTTCATAAATTCAGGTGCATTCTACACTGCTAATGCACGCAATAAAATTGACGTCTGGGCGACAAAATTCATACATGTTGCCCCAGGTGTTAGTTTAGCAGTGACTGTCTGCACTATTATTTTCTTTTCTCCCTGTAGACTTGTATGGTGTGGAGTCTTTTGGAGAAACTATCAATAAAGAAGGATGTTGCACACCTTTGATATGGAGAGGATACTGGGGTGTGTGTGAAAGAATAACCAATCCTATATTCAGTATCTTCAAATATATCCAAGCACTCCTCAGATTTTGTGCCAATATGTGATTTATTTACATAAACAGACAAAAAAGATCCAATGTTATAGATGCATGTATAGGCAACATAAGGTAGATCCAGACAGATTTCAAACGTTTTCGGTATGCAAGGCCTTCCTCTAGGAATGTCTGATAAGGAGTGTAGGAGGTCAAAATGGACAGCTCCAAATCACATATTGACACAAAATCTGAGGAGTGTTGTGGATACATTTGAAGATGTTGGAGACACTATGGGAGACATGTATGAAGGCTATAGATAGGCTGGAAATAAAAGAAAAGTCATTAGAATAACATGTCAGTGAATAGAAACTATGGTACTGATCCTGCTTGGTTGACTACATGTCCCAGCAAGACCTGATGTGTGCTGGTTCTTGCTGTATCTAGAATAAAGGGTGAGGTGTGAGCAACAAGCATAAATTTCAAATGTAGTAAAAATTAAACATTGTAAAATCTGAACAACATCATCAGTTTGTTATTTAATGTAAAACTAGTTTTAGATTCTATTAAATTTAAATGCATTTTATAGGAGATGTTTTTTATATTTTTGGGATATTATATATTTTTATAGGATAACATTTTTTATTAAATTGAAATAATAAATTTTTATGTTGTTTGATATTTATCAGAAATTGCTTTTTATTCTTGTACTGGTATAAGTTGAGAAATAAATCTAGCTCCACTTTGACTCCTCGGACTCAAACAGACCACATTGAAATAGGTCTGCCTGTTCGAGAAGTAATGCGGCTAGTTTTGTCAAACCACATTCATATATGTGTCTAATATTACGAGTGTGGTGCGACGCCCCCAGAATGCCCCCAGAACTCCCCCTAATGTTAGACGCATTAGAAAGTGTCGAGTCTTACCAACAATGCGCCTAACACATTTGTTTATCATACATGAAAAAACTTTGAGATTCTCGGTTCACATATTTTGATCAAAAGATGTTTAAGCTGCCCACGACTTTCAATGTGGTCTCAAATAGGGCAGTCCTACACTATCTTTTACCTCTCAATAGAGCCACATTCAGGCCCTGCCAGTGGCACCAAGGTTTGCATATGTTTTTTCAGAAGTGTTTTTTGTGCAGAACCATACGTTATATTTGGTATATATTGATTTTAACCTATATGGGGAGGAAAGGGTGCCTCCATTTTGGTTTTCTGCACCTGCCCACTCTCATAGGCTGTCATAAGAAGTGCAGCTTGCAGGTTGGATGTTTTTATATTTTTTTCTCTCTGGATAAAGGAGGTCGATGGACTCAGTGAGAGGCCTGAATGTGGCTCTATTGAGAGGTAAAAGATAGTGTAGGCAGGGCCGTCTCTCCCATTGGGCCAGGTAGGCCACTGCGTGGGGTCCCCCTGAGATCAGGGGCCCTGCCAGGAGTCAGTGTAAACACAGGCATGTCGCCTGTCACTTAAAAACAGCAGAGGCTGCTGTGTCTTTGCTTTAATTCCTGTCCTGCCTGCGCAGCAGTCACTCAGGAGCTGATATGAGAGCAGGGCTGCTCCCCCCTCCCGTCCGTCTCCTCCCCCGCCGGGAAGTGTAAACTCAATGCTCCCTGCTTGTAGCCTCATGAGGTCTCCATCCCCCTCACCTCCCGGCTCTCCGGTCTCCTCGCTGTGGCCACAGTCACGGACTTCAAACTGCAGCAGAGTCCTCTGGGATTGGGACCCGGCTCAGCCCAGCAAAAGAAGGTACAGGGGCTCTACGGGGCAGTGAACCGGGTCAGCTGAGCACATGCTGCATCATATAACAGCTTCATCCTGTGCCCCCAGCCACACAGCAGCTCATAGGTTATATAGACTGCTGCATGTCCTGGCCCTCCAAACCCCTCACTGACAAGACCTGGAGATAAGTGAATACAAATGAAGTCCCCAGCTGAGCCAGTGTTCACACAGAACAGATGACTGTCCCCTCTTGTCTCATTTGTTGTTTATTGTAAACTTTCCCCTTTCTGCATATATATGATTTATATGCAGTGTATATATATATATATATATATCTATATATATATATATATATATATATATATATATATATACACATACATACACACACTGCATATATATAGCTCTACTGTGCTCCGGGAGTGTTCAGGTCTGCTCTGGCCGTTGCATGGAGCTGGACGCTGCACATTCCGGGAGCACGGTAGAGCAATGTATATATATATACACACACTGCATATAAATCATATATATGCAGAAAGGGGAAAGTTTACAATAAATGAGACAAGAGGGGACACTCATCTGTTCTGTGTGAACACTGGCTCAGCTGGGGACTTATATACACACACACTTACAGGAGTATCAATAACATAACAATTTCATGTGTTTGGCCACCCTAAGCCCCCAGGACACACAGCCACTCCTATAATATATGTATTTATAGTGGTCTTCTGTTTATCTCTTGTTTTTGGTGGTCGTCATTTCTGAAGTCCCTGATTGGGTTCAGCAGTCAAGGTGCCATTGTCGGACTTCACCACTTTAAAGTAAATGGCTTGGAGTGGTGAAGTCAGACAATGGCACCTTGATTGCTGAACCCAATCAGGGACTTCAGAAATAACGACCACCAAAAACAAGGAGGTAAAGAGAAGACAGGAGGTCACCATTATACATGACAAAACACACAATTTCAAAGAGAAAGAGTTTCCAAAGTCTAGATTAAAAAACAAACAAATTATACATAAGTATTTTATATGAGCGGCGGTGTGGCCTCAGGCTTAAAGGGGTTGTCCCACTACATTGATTCATCTCAACTCAGTCCTGTTTTCTTGGTTTCACTTTTAATTCAGGGACATTTACTGGCTTCCACTAGGCTGCAGTAGAAGCCAGTTTTGTAGCTATAGCAACCAGCGCTGGTAGCCTATCAGGAAAGATCACACAGGTCTGTAGCTATAGTGACCAGTGCTGGCAGCCTATCAGGAGAGATCACACAGGTCTGTAGCTATATTGACCTGAGGAGCGGATGCAGCCCATACAAGAGGCTATATCTAGGAATAAGTAGGACACTGTTATTGGACACATATTGCAAAGTGACTTGTTTTTGCAAGGTCTTTAACATAAAAAGCAGCGATCCCTGTAGTGAGACAACCCACATGGAACTGTTATGAGTTTGCTTTCAATAATTGTTCCTGTAAGGGTGGGTTCAAAATACAATATTGTATATGCCTGAGGTATCTGTCAGGGTATTGTGAAAAGAAGTACCCCGGCAGATACTGCGACAGAATCATAGGGAATAATAGAGCAGGTGTAGCCCTGTGTGGGATACATTCTGCTCTATTTCTCACTGCATACAATTATTTTACGGGACTTAATAGCATAGTGATTATCCCAAAAGGGTTTGTATGGTATTTGCTCCAGTACCTTTTTTTCATGGTACCCCAACGGATACCTTGAACCAATATAATATCGTACTGTGAACCCACCCAAAGTGCTTGTGGTGTTTGGGGGGCCCAATGCACAGCTCTGCCCGGGGGCCCATGATGGTGTTAAGACGGCCCTGAGTGTAGGACTGCCCTATTTGAGATCACGTTGAAAGTCGTGGGCAGCTTAAACATATTTTGATCAAAATATGTGAACCGAGAATCTCAAAGTTTTTTCATGTATGATAGATAGCATAAATGCTTCTTTAGGGATTTCTATGTAATGTATTGCCCTTTTTGCAGTAGTGTGCTGCTGGCAGTGGAGTGCGTGTGTACATGTATGTATATATATATTGTGGGGATTCAACTCAGTGGTAACAGAAATAACAATGTCCTCGGCACACGTGGAGCACTTATGGCTTTTATTTAGCCACAGTTCATATATGTAAAACAAAACAACACGGCTTAACTTCAGCCTTGAAATGGAAACAAACACAGTTCATGTGTATCACTCACAGTTCATAGAATCCCTGGGTTCCGTCCTCACCCAGCTTGGGGAAATTGGCACACAGTAGATTGCAGGCAGGAGCCCAGCCTTTCCACCTTCCTCTCAGTCAGACCAAACTCACTGACTGAGCACACACCTCTCCTGATTCTCCAGACTTCCTGCCTTAAGTAGGCCTGGCCAAAACCTGGGCCGGATACCTGGGAGCAGTCCACCCACCCTACTCTTTGGACTGCTCCAATAAAAGCCTGGTTAGCAGTCATACTACTAGGAATAAACCAAACGTCAGTACCCTAGCAATACTGACAACACATGCCT
>JAODAL010065158.1:0-18363 GCA_025379985.1 Phyllomedusa bahiana | reverse complement strand
CACCTATGAAATACACCTGCAGTGATAGAAATTTTCTGTATCTTTTTGGAAGTACAATGTGGGTATTTGAACAAAACTGGGCTGCACAAAAGTGAAAAAAAAAACTAATTAAACCATGTACGGATAATAAAAGGTGGTTTTTGCACCTATGACATACACCTGCAGTTACTAGAAAAGTTCTGTATCCTAATATAAATACAAGGGGGGTCTTTGAACAAAAGTGGCCTGTGCCAAATTGAAAAAAATTGTGTACGGATAATAAAAGGTGTTTTTTTGCACCTATGAAATACACCTGCAGTGACTAGAAAAGTTCTGTATCCTATTGTAAGTACAAGATGGGTCTTTGAACAAAACTGGGCTGCACAAAGTGAAAAAAAAAACCAAATTAAATCGTGTACAGATAATAAAAGGTGTTTTTTGCACCTATGAAATACACCTGCAGTTACTATAAAAGTTCTGTATCCTAATATAAGTACAAGGTGGGTCTTTGAACAAAAATGACCTACGCCAAAGTGAAAAAAACCTAATTAAATTGTGTATGGATAATAAAAGGTGGTTTTTGCACCTATGAAATACACCTGCAGTGATTAGAAAGTTCTGTATCCTATTGTAAGTACAAGGTGGGTCTTTGAAAAAAACTGGGCGTCACAAAAGTGAAAAAAAACCTAATTAAATCATGTACGGATAATAAAAGTTGGTTTTTGCACCTATGAAATACACCTGCAGTTACTAGAAAAGTTCTGTATCCCAATATAAGTACAAGGTGGGTCTTTGAACAAAAATGGCCTGGGCCAAAGTGAAAAAAACCTAATTAAATTGTGTATGGATAATAAAAAGGGGGTTTTTTTGCACCTATGAAATACACCTGCAGTTACTAGAAAAGTTCTGAAATCCTAATATAAGTACAATGTGGGTCTTTGAACAAAACTGGCTGCACAAAGTACAAGGTACTTTTTCACAACAAAAAACTGGTAAAAAAAAGCCCCCCCCCCCCCCCCCCCCCCCCCCGTGGCTGTACAGCGCTAGTTTGCTTCTTTAAAAGTCCCCAGCCTAACTAACTAATAACTGAAATTCTCTAATCTACCTATGTTCTAATGTTCACAGCTAAAAGCAGTTGTTTTGTGTGAACAAAGAGAACTGTGTCGCTGAGCTGTATTGAGGAGAAAGCTAACACATGTCCTGCTCTTATGAACCCCATTTGACACACCTGATGCTGAACAGGAAGGGCTGTTCTATGTTAAACCCGAGTCAGGGTGAATTTTTCCAGCCAATGAAAACCATACAACATCACAGTCATGACGTCGCATACCCAGCTCACCCTGCTCTACTGCTCTAAGCTGATTTGCTGGTTGCCAAAATGACAGGAATCGTCGAAAATGGCGCGATAGTAATAGATTATGCGCAGATTCTCACCTAAATTATTGCGTGATTGGAAAATCTAACAACATAAAAACCTGCTGATTTAATTTTGCGATTAAATCGCTCAAACTACCTCAATACATCTAAAAGATGCTTTTTAACATAAAACATTGGAAATTAAAATATTTTTTTTTAATTATCTTTTTAAAGGGATTTAAACCAAAATAAAATTGATGTGGGAACTTGAAAATTAAAAAAAAAAAACATTTCCCCCTTTTAAACATTATTAAAAATTCTTTTCCCCATTTTTTGATTTAGCGCTATCTTGTGACCATAGGATAGCCTGTCACTAGAGATACGCCCAAAGATGAAGCTCCTCACTTTTACCAACATGCCAACATCACCTCTCCCCCTCTGGCAGCAAAACGTTAGCCCTTTTCCCTTATAATCAAACACACTCACTGCTGAGTGGGGTTTTTCAACACTAGATCTGTCATTTTCTATTTCCAGAATTTTTTGAACCAAAACCCAATGCAAAAGGCAAATGCTAACAACCCCGCTACATTGAGCTACTCCAACTCTTTTACCTAAACAACCTTTGTTTAATGAATGAGAACACTTTTGGAAGGCGGGGTGATGTCAAGTCTGCTGGGAAAAATATTTCATTCATACAAATCAAAAACACCCCTTTTGAACCCCAAAAGCTAAACAGGACAAACCAGGCCCCAAAAATGTTTTCCCCGGGAGAACCCTTTAATCGCAGTGTCTTTTTATAATCAATGTATCTCAATGGAGGAAAGAAAATTCCTCTTAGTCATGATATGGTTCATAAAAGATGAAAAGTTTTTCATAAAACTGGATGTCTCAATAAGACAATATCTTCCCATATGACCTATTAGGGCATATGCGGAGTGCCATCCAGCTTCCATGGCATCCAGAGGCTTTGATCCATGTTTGTAATCCTATTACATCCTGCTGTAGGAAATGAATGGTAAAATTCCTATATACAGCAGTACTGATGTACTGTTGTGTATAGTACAAACGATCAAGTGATCATATTTTCAAGCTCTCTAAGGGAACTAAAAGTTAATGTAAAAAGTGAACAGTTAAAAAACAAAAAGTACTAAAAATAGAAGAATAACCTTAAAAAAAATAATTAATATCTGTAAAAGTCAACCTCTAACACAATATCATGTTATTTTTCCCACATGGTAAATGCCCCCAAAAATACCCAACGTCAGAATTGTGGGGTTTTTTTTGTCATCAAAAAGATGCAACACTCCAAATTGGTATCAATAGAAACTAGATTTTGTCCCACAAAAGATGAACCATAACACAGCTCTAACTGAGGAAAAATTAAAAAAAAGTAATTGGTCTCAGAATAGAGTAATACATTTATTGAGCTGTGGGTGAAAACAGCCCAAATTAGTTCCCTTGGCTCCTACTTAGATGTAGCTAGTCATGAGCAGCTTAGAGAATCAGACAGATGTAAAGAGATTTGTCCTCAATAATGCTTCCACTCTTATAGCATCAGAAAAGCTTTTATAAACATCAAGCTACAAGGGGTTTTCTCACTAGCTTTTAGCATGTAGGGACAGATAATTGAAGACTTTTTCTAAATATTTTGCTTTGTTTATTTTTCTTTGGTCAGGAGATGAAGATTGTGTCTGCTCTTACAGCACACAAGTTTGTGGCTATGACCATCTCTTTCCCAACTCTCCCTGCTCTCTCTTACCTCGTATTGCTCTAAGCTGCTGTCATTCACTCCAACCATGGTGAGACACCTCCTGCAAAGTCTTGTCTTTAGTAACAGGCTTTGAAAAAGTCTTATTAAGCTAGGTAAACACCCTTTAAAGCCCTGCAGCTGGAGTACTACACTTAAAAACTCTCTTGAAATTTTTGTCAGTGCAGCAGAAATAGCTAGGAACAGCAGAGCGGATGTGTTGATCAACGCTATAGACCCACCCACAGTCTGAACAGCTTGTGTGATTTTAAAGCTGGATGTGAAACTGCATGATGAGAAAACCCCTTTACTCTAATGTATACTTTACCTTATAAGGTTATATTCTTCGGTCAATCAAACACCCTGAACTCCATGACAAGAAAGTGTCCAACTTCCATGTTAGGACGAAGCAGCATTTACAAGTTTAATTTGGAGAGATGAGAAAATGTGTTCCTGGTATGATTCAAAAATATTTGATAACCATATAAAATCAAAGGGTGGTAGAGACAAGATGGATTCCTTTCTGCCACCATATCACTTAAAAATTATATGAAAAAAACAAAGAAGCACAGGCAAAATGGGCGTTGGGTTGTGCTCCCCTTCCCACTGTCCATCGGTTAGTTTATACTTCAGGTAAGGCATTTATTATACAGGGTATATTACAAATCTGTTTTGTGCACTTGTATTTACTTGGTATCAGTGTATTATACCTGTGTATGATAGTATTATATAATATATTTATTTACTAACACACAGTTATTGCTATATACTCCTATGTATAGTATGTACTATCACAATGTTATCCATTGGATATTTGGGGGAAGGGGTGCAGCACATATTTTCATGCATGGGTACTTATGTAATATGTTTCAGTAAAACCTTTTCATTTTGTATTGGCATATAACTTGTGTAGTTTTTTTTGGGTTGACATTTGTATGTGATTTTCACTTTATAATATTATTGTCCATAATTTTGTAGATGCATTTTTTTAAAGTAGTAAAACATAATGAAAACTATATAATTTTGGTATTGATGGAATCATACGAACATTCAGAATACAAATAACATATCATTTATACTAAACAGAGAACTCCCAAAAAATAAAATACCCACAAAAATGAGGCAATTGCATGTTTTTTTCACATTCCCCCACAAAGAATTTTGTTGGGGTTTCCTAGTATACTATATGGAATAGTCAATGGAACCCATAAAAAGTACACCTTGTCCTGCAAAAGACAGTGGGCCTCATGTATGAAAACTGTCTAGGTGTAAGACTTTCTTTGTTGCCCACAGAAATCAATCAGAACTCCCCTTTCATTTCATATAGTGCTCAGAAAAATTGAAAGGGGAAGCTCTGAATGATTGCTATGAGCAACAAAGAAAGTATCACATCTACGCAGTTTTCATACATAAGGCCCAATATGTATATGAAAATAGAAAAAAGTTATGGCTTTAATGGTGAAGAAAAAATGAAATTTAAAAACCCAAAATAGCAGGGACCTTGAGGGGTTAAATAAAAAGTGATCAAAATTCCTATGAAGTTAAAAATGGAAATATAAGTTAAAGCTCAGCAGATAAAAATGAGCTCTTAGCTACATCAATAGAAAAATGAAAAGGTTTTGAGTCTCTGAATACAGTATGGTTACGTAAATAAAAAAAAAGTTTTTCATTTTTTAAAACTAGTAAAACATGATAAAACTATGTCAGTTTTTTTTTGCCATAAATATACTGACCCTCAAAAAATATAATGCCACCAGAAAAATGAATTCTTCAAAAATGCTAGTATTGTGGGGTTTTTTAAATTCCATTCCACAAATAATTTTATTTGGTTTCCTCATACAATAAATTAAATGGGTAAATGAAAATATACAACTCATCCTGCAAAAAATTGTTTCTCTTCGAAGGCATAGAGAAAAAGAAAAGGTTGTCTCTCAAAGAGGTAAAAGGCTAGCGTGTACTACTATTCTCCTTCATACACCTATGTTCTGGCACAATGTCCTATTTAAAGGATTTCTTCAGATATGCCCCTTTATAGGGGAATACAGTTCTGTTATCCGTGTGATCTGCTAAGGTATATGTACTTCAGATTATGTTTTCTAGTTCAGTCCCAGCCTGTTCCTCACCATGCTCTTCTTTCCTGTCTGCCCTGAGCATCTCCCTGCTACCCATGCTGTCTGTACTCTGCCTGCCTTACCTTCTGTCTGCTATTTGTAGTTGATCAACATTTCTTTTGTCTGCTCTGCCAGTACTGAATTTGGACATGTCAGCGGTTGCTATTGGAGTCTATGCTGGAGGCCACAAATTCAGGATTAACCTGTAGTGAAATCTAGATCCCTTTACAAGTGTTGAAGGATCAATATTAGATACCCCTAAGATTCAGCTCCTTGAGGTTTCATTATTATTTATTTTAAAACACCATTAGTTCCAGGTCGTACGTATGAGGGGGGGTTACATACATGTGTTAAAGGGGTATTTTCACTACAAAGATCATATCTCAGATTATGGGGATAGTAAAAAATAAGCACTTTTGTACTTGGTTTGCATTACCTCAGTCACTTAGTATAGTAGATATCAGCTTTACTGTGCATCAATAGCTATTTTTTGCAGCTGCAAGTCGGGACACACCCCCTTTTCTGTGATTAGCTAGCTCACATTTCATTCAGCCTTTTGGACACGCCCCCAGTCAGATTCTACCCTGCACACGCCACCTGCACTGTGATTGGCTCACTGACATTTCATTCAGCCTGTTGGGATACGCCACCAGACAGGAAATGGCCCAGACATGCCCCCTGCGCTGTGATTGGATGCTTGCACACTCTGTGTTTACTCCCTCTGAGCTGTTAAAACTGAAAGTAAAACCAGCTATGTGAGAGGGCTGCTGCCTCTATACTCATCTCCCAGCTCTAAGGTGAATGATCTGACTAATTGCTGACTGTTTAACTCATAGATCCCCTCATATAACATAGTCTTATGTCCTTTGTTCCCTCTATATAACACAGTCACACAGTCTCCTGCCTGATAACAGAGGGGTAAGAGGGGGGGCAGTGTGCATTCCTCACATGTGTTTCATCAGTTCAGACTGTGTGTATAACTGGTTATAGCACAGCAAAGAGCTTGTGGAGCCTGGGAATGAAGGCTCTGCAGACACATGAGAACACTGCAGTAGGCTGCAGATTTGTTCTGTCCAGACAACCTGCCCCTTCTACTGCAAATACAGAATGATGATGTCACAGCTCTTCAGTGAGGAGAGACACACCTGCTGAGAGGAGAGACACACCTTCTGGCAGGAAAGACAAGCCTGCTGAGAGGAGAGACACACCTCCTGGCAGGAAAGACAGCCTGCTGAGAGAAAAGACTCGCCACTGGATTTCAAATTCAATCTCATAGAATTATCTGAAGAGCATGAACACTTCAAATGATAAAACCTCTTTAAACAAGCACAATGGGAACAATAAATGACTTACAACTGGTAAAGAGGATCCTTCCCACAAAGACTTACAATATACAAGGAAGAAATCCATCCAGTCCAGTCTGTAGGGATATTGCTACCTGTGTCAAAGAGTTAATTTTTTCACTTATTGTGGGGAATTCTGTGTCACATCTAGTGTGTGTGTTTCTGCCCTACACACATCTGAAATCCATCCAGTTCAGTCTGTAGGGATATTGCTACCTGGGCCAAAAAGTAAATTTTTGCACTTATTGTGGTGATCTTTGTGTGAAATTCAGTGTGTGTATTTGTCATATACACACATCCTCATTAAACAGAGTTTGTTTTCTTGTAAATTTTTGATCATACAGTATGTCCGACAGAGAGATGGCAGGCCCTTCACATGGGAGTGGCAGTGGGACAAATGTTCCTGGAGCAGGCACAGGTTGCAGCACAGTAAGGGGACATCGCAGCAGGGGTGACTCAGCATGGCCGGAGCTGCCAGTGTCATCTAGCGGCTGTGTGTTGACCACCAAGCCAATGGTTCTCGAATAGCTGACTAGGTCATCCACTTCCTCCCAAATGACATCTGACAACCCCGGCAAAGAGTCGGTGGGTTCGTTAGACACAACCCTT
Source organism: Phyllomedusa bahiana (assembly GCA_025379985.1). Classification (NCBI taxonomy): domain Eukaryota; kingdom Metazoa; phylum Chordata; class Amphibia; order Anura; family Hylidae; genus Phyllomedusa; species Phyllomedusa bahiana. Next base: position 11,218 of record JAODAL010065158.1, on the reverse strand, counting down.
AGTTGGCATGGCCGGGGAGCAGCTCAGGGACCCTCACCTGTCCTCAACCCGCCTCTGTCCCGTTCAATTCCCTCAGCCAAAGAACTACTATGTGCTGTGGGCTCTGCGCCACTATACAGCGAGGACAAACTATTTGAGGACAGTGGTAGCTAATTGGCAGCAAAGAGGTAGGGCAGACATCTGCTGCTTCTTGCAGAGTGGCATGGGAGGTTATGTTGTGAGCAGTCAGGCTCTGTACACCAAGACCATTGAGGAGGATAACAGTAACAGGCAAACACTAATCGAGTAATGTCCAAAAACGTAGAAGGACAGCGCAAACAAAGTGATCCAGAATAATATAAAATCACTATTTATTGACAAATAGGCTAAAAAATAGGCTACGACTAAGGGCAGGATATGCCCGAAACACGTTAGATTTGCACATTGGTGCTTTTTTCTATTTTGGCTCTTCAATTATGCCTCTATTGGTTTTTTTGCCTATTTGTCAATAAATAGTGATTTTATATTATTCTGGATCACTTTGTGTGTGCTGTCCTTCTACGTTTTTGGACATTACTCATGGACTATGCAGCTGGAGCAGTGGACGTGCGCCTTTAAAGTGATACCTACCTGCACTATAGGTGAGCTGTCTGTATTGCTTTCTTGTTGTTTAAACACTAATCGATGATGATGTAGCTGATCGCACTTGGGAGCTAGGTGAAGCAAAAGCTTCATCATCATCGTCGGGAGAAAAGGGTGTCAGCTTACACGTCAGGTAGTGCGCTGGCAGCCAGTCGATAGTGTGGCCGGGAGTGAGAAGGGTGGCAGCAGTGCGAGATCGTGAGCCAAACAGCCACAGGGTAGACCTCCCGCTTCACGGGTCCCTTCCAGCCCAGAAAGTAGCGGTGCAGGGGCTCACTGAGGCCGCGGTGGTAGCAGTCAGTCAGTGCAGAGCGTTGGTGGTAAAATCACCTACTCGGCGGTGTGGCGAACATGGCTATATGTAGAATCTGTGGGCAGAAAGTGTAGCATGGCCAGGGAACTAAATTTGGCCCCACGGCCCTGCAACAACATATGCAGCATCACTATCCAGTGGCCTGGTAGAAATGTGTCTCATATGTGGTGGTCAATCCTGCCACAGCAACACCCAGTGGCACGCATCCCATTTCAGGCAGTCAAGGCTCTACCACCCCTGCTGAAGGGAGCTGTTTGTCTTTCCCATCATCTACTGGTCCGGATGCTCCTGTTCCTCGCCACTCATCGCGCCAGCAGTCGTTCACCGAGGCAATTGCCAAGAGATAGCAGAATGCGTCTAGCCATCTTAAGGTGCAGAAACTGACCGTGCTCCTGTCCAAGTTGGTGGTACAGAATTCACAGAAACGTCATTGTTAACCCAATACTAAAATATAACTTTTATTAATACATCAATAAAAAATATAATCTCAAAACAAACCCACATACAGTGCTATCTACAAAAATAGAGGAGAACTGGCAACAAAAAGAGGGCAGTTGTCCCTACAATTTCCCCTAGTAAATACTAACAATAGGTGGAGGTGTCGCCCTAAAAAGGGTGGCCCCGCCTCTCGATGGCTCACCCTATTCTGTCACTACACTAAAGGACAGATAAAACCCCTCTCCAAAGACAAAAACCACCAGGGTACAAAGTAATGTATAAACCATACCCCTATTTACAAAGACCAGACTGCAATAATCTATATAGCATATCACAAAAATCTTACAGTCCTTAAAGGGGTTTTGCCACCATGTAATGTTGACGTAGGAACCTCCAAAATGGGTATTTAATCACTTTTCTAAATATATGTGATTAAAAAAAAGTGAAAACTCTGAGAGCTACAGCAATTCTCAATCCCCCTTGGTTACCACAAAGCTTCCCCTAGTCACGACCCAGGAGCTGAAAGGCCGCGCTTGCGTGAATCACTTCTTATCTGATGACAGGCAGAATGAATGGTCTTTTAAGGCACCGGGTAGCAATATGTTTTCTGTTGTATACAGAATAACTAGCTGTAGTGTTATTAGATCCCTGCTTTATCTGATGAAGAAGCTTTACATCTGCTGTTTAGAAAAGGTGTTCTCTTTTGTATACAGAATTCACAAGTTATAGTTTGATTATTTGAGTGAACATGTCACAGGATCCGTTATGCAGGCTCTGTGCTCTGTCTGTGTGTGTCTGTGTGCGTCTCTGTCAGCTCGTGATTTGTTTACATTACATTAGCTTCTTAGCAGATAAGGTTTCTCCTGACAGTGCAGTCTGAGGCTCTGTGTCTTGCTGTATTGAATCCACTGTTGTACTGTTTATTAGTTCACTTAAGTTTTGAGACGCTCCCTTTGGATTCCTCACTCACTCCTCCCCTCTCCCTCTCTCCCCTGCAGCTTCATGACTCAGCGTGATTTGTTGACATCTTGCTCTCATACTGAACGGAGGTCAGTACTTGGTCTGGTGGCAAATCCCCTTTAAGATTGATGCATTTACTACCCGACGCATTTCTCCCTCCAGGATGTTTGAGGGTTCATCAGGGGATAAGCCATAGATGATCGATTGAGGCGAGATCCAAGATCAACACTGGCGGTCAGGGAAAGATGTTGTCCCTAATAAACCACTCCATTACCATTGTTTAAATAAGCGCGCCTTCTCTGTACACGCCCCGAAGGGCGTGTTTGATGATAGTAAAGACAAACTAAACCAGGCCAAGATCTTAGGCAAATATCACACCAAGACACTTACCAAACTCCTATAATACAAAATATAAGTACTTACCATTATGTATCTATATGTTATCGTCCTAAAAAGGCAAGATACTCTACCTGGGACATATCGGAACAGCAGTGACGTAGTTCCCGCGAGATTCGCACCACTTCGCACATGCGCAGAGCTAGCTCCGAGTCGGCTGTTTTTCAACTCGCCACGAGATCAACCCAGATCTCGCGCATGTGTAATGAACCCTATCACCATCAATCCGCTTGCGCAGGCGTGTAACCCCATTCATTTGAATCTACTCCCTAAGTATAGATATCTCCATTTTCAAAGACTTAAATAAAGCCTAGATAAATCTCTTAATTATTAAGACACATCCATGATAGATACCCATAGATGCATCTAAGTTCAATGTAAATGGATATAATGGAAAAGAGAATATGATGACTCAAATATATATATATATATATATATATATATATATATATATATATATATATAAAAAGAAGAAAAAAATTAATAATATGGAGTATACTGCCTATAGATGAAACCCTTTGTAAATTAAATCTGTGATTTGTCAATGGAAGGTTTCTTAAGTGAGCCAGACGATACCGAAAAGCGGCTTAGTGAAGCACAAAAGGTATTTTCAGAGTGTAATCTGGGTGAGGAGAGTGAATGTACCAACCTGAAAACACTCTTTAATGAATTATATGTAGCCTATAAAGAAAATATCAAATCATTCTGGGAAACATTAAGCCATTGAAATTTAGAGCAGATCCCGATTTTTCACGTAGGGAGACTATATCAAAAACAGCGGTTGAAAAATATCAATATAACATTAAAGAGCGTAAACATAAACAATTTACCCGTGATTTAACAGAATTTAGGGAAGGTAAAGCTTTTGCATACCTGTATGAGAGTGATCCTAAAAACACTGAGTTATCTGCATCTGAACAAGAGAGTGGTGCTTCCACTAATAGGTGACAAGGGTATCAGAGGGAACGACAATCTAGAAGACGAGGCAGATTCCCTAGGAAATGGAATCAGGGGGGAAGGTCATGGGGAAGGGAGAGAGAGCATCAATACGAGAATGGAAGGATTGGAATTTCAAAATATCCAACAAATTCCACTGTAACGTCCTCCTCGGGCTCCTTATCCTCCTCATTGTCCTCTACAGTTTTTCCTTTTTTAGACCAGGCAGAGGGCCCCCCTTACACTCCGAAAGAGAAAGAACCCGCACCAAAGAAAACGAGAGGGAACAAGAAAATCAAGTAATTAATTTGACACAGAGGGCTCTTACTCCTGATGAACTAAGTATTCTATCAAAAGGTCTGTCTTTTGTTCCTACTTCCACGTTTAAGGATTTTGATTGGGTTAAGGACCTCAATCTATTTGTGAGAAAAATTAAATGGATAAAATTTTTTAAGAACAACGATTCTCAGTTGTGTGATCAGTTGGGAATATCAAGGGAGGATCTCCCTAGCATGAGAATCTTGACAGACTTACTGGAAGAAGGAACAAATGAAAGGATCAGTGATTATACAAATCTACGACCTAAGAGTACACGATTCCCACCACTACAGATAACTTCGGGGATTGACATGATCCTGAAATTAGTCACCAGGGATTTCGAACAACTTGCTAAAAAACGTGGCCAGTTGGATGGCATTAAAAATGTCACCTCAAATAAAATGAAAGCTCTTTTAACATTGGAGTCTGACACTAACCTAATAATTAAACCTTCAGACAAGGGGGCTAATGTTGTGTTAAAAAATCATGAACAGTATACCACCATGTGTCTAAAATTATTAGATGATCGTTCCAATTATGCTATTCTGTCTAAAGATCCTACTGAGGTATATCTCAAAGAATTAGAGGAAATTGTCATTAAGGGGGTGGATACAGATCTATTATCGAGAGAGGAGTCTCGTTTTCTTATACCATCTAATCCACAGATAGCTACGTTCTATGCACTTCCGAAAATTCATAAGGGTATTACCCCCCTTAAAGGTCGTCCAATAGTGTCAGGAGTAGGATCTTTAACTCAGAATGTAGGAATTTACCTTGACAAAATTTTAAGCAAATTTGTGACATCTCTTCCTTCCTATCTGAGGGACACCTCAGATTTATTAAAAAAGCTAGAGGGAATCTCAGTGGACAGTAATGGGCAATTAGCCTCAGTAGATGTGGAAGCTCTCTATAGTAGCATTCCACACCACTGGGGCTTAAAGGCAGTGGAGTCCTTTTTGCGGGTGTGGGGAAACCAACATCAGCCACATAATTTACTTGTCTCACAGCTGTTGGAGTTCACTCTCACCCACAACTTTTTTCTCTTCGGACCCAGGATCTTCCACCAGCTCAGGGGCACGGCAATGGGGAGCCCCTGTGCTTCTTTGTATGCTAATTTGTTCCTGGGCTGGTGGGAGAGAACACTGGTGTTCAGGGAGGAATTGGAATCTTTTACATCTAACGTATTGTTGTGGGTGAGGTTTATCGATGACGTGTTCATATTGTGGCATGGTACGAGCATGTCCTTTGGCTCGTTTATAGGGGCTCTCAACAATAATGAAATAGGTCTGAGGTTCACATTTGAGATTCAGAATTCGGTGATTTCATTCTTGGTCCTAAAAATTTTTAAGGATTCGTTGGTCTGTTTGCAAACAGTGATGTTTCGGAAGGAAACGGCTACTAACAGCCTATTAAGGTGGGAAAGCCATCGCCCTGTTAGATTGAAAGAAGGGATCCCCAAGGGCCAATACCTTCGTGTGAGGCATAATTGTTGCAAAATTGAGGACTTTTATAAACAAGCAGATGACCTGAAGGATCGTTTTATGGCTAGAGGCTACCCTGTAGAAGTACTTAAACCTGCCTTTAAAAATGCTCTGGAAATTTTTTTTTTACCATGCTCCTACATGGGAGACAAGTGAAAATTGGTTCGGATGAACCGATACCTAGGATCATAGGTATATTTGATAACAGGAGCAGAGAAGTAAGAAATATTATTACCAAGTACTGGGATATCTTACGATAAGATAAGGATTTAGAGGAAGTACTGCCACCCAAACCGCTTATCACATATAGAAAAGGGAGGTCGATCCGTGATAGGATTGTCCATAGACACTATGGGCGACATGTATGAAGGGGCTTTACGCCAGTTTTCTGGCGTACACTGCGCCTCCCAGCCCGAATCCCGCTGTCGGACGCAGCGTTCGGCACTTTCGGCTGCGGCCCGCATGAAGGGGCGGGCAGTGGGCGGGCAGTGGGCGCGGTGGGGCGCGGTGTAGGCGTTCCGGGGCGGGACGCGGCGCGCTCGTATAGTCCGAGGCATGTACCATCGCGGCTCGCCAAATCGCGGCGCTCGGCAGCTCCGACAAGCAGACCTGGTTTTTTTTGGTCTAAATCCTCCGGCCGAGGCGAAGTGAAGCAGGATCGGAACATGCGAGGAAGCGGATCGAAGATCGCGACAGAAGTCTCGGCGCTCCGCTCCGTGCAGCAGGAGTGTGATTCCCGAAAAAATCGCCTTTATAAAGGCGGAAAACAGTGTCAGAAAAGAGCTGAATGTACAAAATACACATAATAAAAAAAAAAACATTTTCCCAAACTCTAGAACGGCGCAATATCAAGAAATATGATATTGGAAATTGCCGGGAAATACAGTAATTCAAATTCTGAAACCTATTCTCATTGGTCGGCATAAACAAGCCAATCAGAAAAGGAGCGACAGGGTCCCATTCTAGCCTATGGAGAAGTTTAGACCAATCAGAATAGGAGCGACAAAACCCAGTCTAGCCTATGGAGGAGTTTGGACCAATCAGAATCCACGGCGGGACAGTTCAAAATACAGTAAAAAGGCTGCAAAGAGCTGATTGGCTGAGCTAGCGGGGGCTCGCCTAGCTCGGCCAATCAGAATAGGAGCGACAAAGTCCCATTCTATCCTATGGAGAAGTTTAGACCAATCAGAATAGGAGCGACAAAGCCCCATTCTAGCCTATGGAGGAGTTTGGACCAATCAGAATCCACGGCGGGACAGTTCAAAATACAGTAAAAAGGCTGCAAAGAGCTGATTGGCTGAGCTAGCGGGAGCTTGGCTATCCCAGCCAATCAGAGCGCGAGCTACTTCTCCCATTATAGTCTATGGAGAGATGGGCGCACTGAAATCTCAGCGCTCAGCGCCGTGCGGCATGAAGTATTAATAAAAAAAAATATTTTTATTAAGTGTAATACATGATCAGATAAAGAGCAGAACAATTGTATAAAAATAAAGCAGTTAAAAACCCGAACAACGCGTTTGTCGCCGAGACCGGCGCTACATAGGGAATTGCCATAGAGAGAATTGCCGGGAAATACAGTAATTCAAATTGTCTAAGCTATTCTCATTGGTTGGCATAAACCAGCCAATCAGAATAGGAGCGACAATGTCCCATTCTATCCTATGGAGGAGAATTGACCAATCAGAATAGGAGCGACAAAGCCCCATTCTAGCCTATGGAGAAAAATGGACCAATCATATTCAAAGGCGGGACAGTTCAAAATACAGTAAAAAGGCAGAAACGAGCTGATTGGTTGAAGCAGCGGGGGCTCGTCCAGCTTAGTCAATCAGAGCGCGAGCCACTTTCTCATAGAGTTCTATGGGGAAAAGAAATTCTGAGTGCGCTCTGTGATTGGCTAATTTCAAAGAGCCGCCGTAATTTGGACCAATGGGAGAGCGAGCGACGCTCCTATGGGTTTTGTAATGCAATCTGAAATCAAACTGTATATGGCAGAAATCACATTATAACACTACACAAGTTGTCACGATGTGTATATAAAAGGAATCCTAATATGTGGCTAACGAAAAAAAAATATTAATTCCCTAAAATCATGTTTTTTTCTTTATTTTCGATGCACCCATACTATTGATCCTTGGCTAACGAAAATAAATAAAATAAAATAGGCTAGAATGGGACTTTGTCGCTCCTATTATGATTGGCCGAGCTAGGCTAGCCCCACTAGCTCAGCCAATCAGCTCTTTGCAGCCTTTTTACTGTATTTTGAACTGTCCCGCCGTGGATTCTGATTGGTCCAAACTCCTCCATAGGCTAGAATGGGGCTTTGTCGCTCCTATTCTGATTGGTCCAAACTCCTCCATAGGCTAGAATGGGGCTTTGTCGCTCCTATTCTGATTGGCCGGTTTATGCCGACCAATGAGAATAGATTTCAGGATATGAATTACTGTATTTTCTGGCAATTTCCAATATCATATTTCTTGATATTGTGCCGTTCTTGAGTTTGGGAAAGTGATTTTATTTTTTAAGAAGTGTATTTTGTACATCCAGCTCCTTTCTGACACTGTTTTCCGCCTTTATAAAGGCGATTTTTTTCGGGAATCCTGCTAGACGGAGCGGAGCGCCGAGACTTCTGTCGCGATCTTCGATCCGCTTCCTCGCATGTTCCGATCCTGCTTCACTTCGCCTCGGACGGAGGATTTAGACCCAAAAAATGCAGAACGCCTTTATAAAGGCGATTTTTGCTTCATACTTCGCACCGACATCTGGAATGATTTCTCGCCGCTCCAGCCTGTCTCGCATCGGAACAGATTCTCGGCGCAGTCCCGCACGGCGCCTAAGTCCCGCACTGCACCCCACACACTGGCGAGGCGCGGCGGACTTTTACCCGCATGTATGAGTGCACTTCCTCGGACGGCGAAGCATAGGCGCAGCGCCGCACAGTGCCCATGTCCCCGCACTTCGCCTCATACGCTGGCGAGGCGCGGCGGACTTTACATGATATGTATGAGCGCCGCCCAGCCGCGACATAAATCAGGCACAGATTCCGCCGGAAAACTGGCGGAAAACGGCGCCTCGACCCGGCGGGATTCATACATGTGGCCCTATGTATCACCAAAGAAGGAGGACTCATGGCTAAGTAGAAAGCCATTAGGGATGCACAAATGCGGTAAATGTGTTGCTTGTCCTTTCATATCAAAAACGAAAGAGTTTAAGAGCTCTGTCACAGGACAATAATTTTTGTTATGTGATTTTATGAATTGTCAAACAAAAGGCGTAGTATATCTATGTACATGTCATTGCCAGAAACAATACGTAGGAAAAACCATTAGACAACTTAAGGTTAGAGTAGTCGAACATGTGGGGGACATTAAACACCATCGCAATACCCCACTCACAAGACATATTTGGGATGAACGTGGCGGTGTTTACACGGGTATAACATTTACAGGCACTGAGAAAATTAATCTAACTTCCAGGGTGACTTAGATAAACGGCTATTGCAGAAAGAGACCGAATCGTTATATAGGCTTAAAACGTTACAACCTAGTGGACTTAAAAGGGTTTTGCCATGATGTAATGTTGACGTGGGATCCTCCAAAATGGGTATTTAATCACTTTTCTAAATATATGTTATTACAAAAATTGCAGCCTGAGAGAGCTACAGGCTGCCTTACCTGCCCTTAGTTACTTAAAAGCTTCTATTAGATATGACCTGACAAGAGCTGCTGGCTGGGCTTCCGCAGAGCACACTTCTTATCTGATAAAAGGGAGCTGAAGAAGCTTTCAAGGCACCGGGTAGAACTATGTTGTGTTTTGTATACAGAATCCACTAGTTGTAGTGTGATTATCTGAGTAGATCCCTGCTTTATCTGATGACTTGGAACATGAAGAAGCTTTCAAGAGGCTGTGGAGAAAGCTGTTGTCGTTTGCATTCAGAATCCACTAGTTGTAGTTTGATTATTTGAGTGAACATTTCACACAATTCCTTATGCATGGCTCTGTGCTCTGGCTGTGTCTCTCGCTCTCTCAACTCAGCGTGGCTTTATTTACATTTGCTTATTAGCAGATAAGGCACGTTCTGGAAAAACCCCTTTAATGAGATCTTGTATTTTGGTTGTTTTAATAAATTTTTTCGGTATTGTGCTGGTTCAAATAGGTATGGTCTATTAGGGTGAGATGGTCCAGTGACCAATTGGTTATCTAAGTATCATTATGGTTTGATTATCTAAAATTATTATATATTTTTTGTCCCTTTTGACTACTGCAGTGGATATATCTTTAGAGATTCAGTTCTCTCAGATGCTTAGCTGATTTATCTAGAGTGATTTTTTCTTCTTCTAGTAAAAATCCCATCAATTTTATTGAAGTACTTAGTATTTCTTTTTCCCACTTCTCAATAAGTTGGGGGGACCTGGACCTTGGGGATGGACTAACCATGGGTCTTGAACCCCTGGGGACAATATTGGACTTGATATAATTTTCCAGGCTTAATGTTTCCCAGAATGATTTGATATTTTCTTTATAGGCTACATATAATTCATTAAAGAGTGTTTTAGGTTGGTACATTCACTCTCCTCACCCAGATTACACTCTGAAAATACTTTTGTGCTTCACTAAGAGCTTTTCGTTGGTACGTCTGGCTCACTTAAGAAACCTTCCATTGACAAATCACAGCTGATTTAATTTACAAAGGGTTTCATTTATAGGCAGTATATTCCATATTATTAATTTTTTTTCTTCTCTTTATATATATATGAGTCATCATTTTCACTTTTCCATTATATCCATTTACATTGAACTTAGATGCATCTGTGGGTATTTATCATAGACGTGTCTCAATCAGTAAGAGATTTATCTAAGCTTTATTTAAATTCTTTGAAGAAGGAGAAATCTATACTTGCGGAGTAGATCAGAATGAATGGGGTTACACGCCTGCGCAAGCGGATTGATGGTGATAGGGTTCATTGCGCTTGCGCGAGATTTGGTTTGATCTCGCGGCGAGTTGACAAACAGCCGACTCGGAGGGTGCGAATCTCGCGGGAACTACATCACTGCTACGTCACTGGTGCGAATGCCCCGGGAACTACGTCACGGAACTACGTCACTATGTTCTGTTATGTATTAAAAAGCGTATCTTGCCTTTTTAGGGCAATAACATATAGATACATAATGGTAAGTACTTATATTTTGTATTATAGGAGTTTGGTAAGTGTCTTGGTGTGATATTTGCCTAAGATCTTTGCCTGGTTCAGTTTGTTCTTACCATCACTAAACACGCCCTTCGGGGCGTATACAAACAACGCATGCATATTTAAAAAATGGCAATGGAGTGGTCTATTAGGGACAACATCTTTCCCTGACAGTCAGTGTTTATCTTGGATCTAGCATCTATGGATCATCTATGGCTTATTCCCTGATGAACCCTCAAAAATCTCGGAGGGAGAAATGCGTCAGGTAGTAAATGCATCAATCTTAAGGACAGTAAGATTTTTTGTGATATGCTATATAGATTATTGATGTCTGGTCTTTGTAAATAGGGGTAGGGGTTATACTTTGTACCCTGTTGGTTTTTTTGTCTTTGGAGAGGGGTTTTATCTGTCCTTTAGTGTAGTGACAGAATAGGGTGAGCCACTGAGAGGCGGGGCTGCCCTTTTTAGGGCGACACCTCCACCCAGTGTTAGTATTTACTAGGGGAAATTGTAGGGACACCTGTCCTCTTTTTGTTGCCAGTTCTCCTCTATTTTTGAGATAGACTGGT
>JAODAL010065157.1:0-18363 GCA_025379985.1 Phyllomedusa bahiana | reverse complement strand
AAATACGTAATAGTCATGAAATTTTCTGGTTTGGGGTGGGGCCCAGTTTATGGGGTCAGGATGGGGTATTCCCGGGAGTAGATGGGGTTTTCGGGCATTGCCCAAAATTGGGGAGGTGGGTTTTAAAATTTCCTTTTGTCCCCCTTTCCCTTCACCCAAAATTTTCCCAAACCCTTGGTTGAATTTGTTTGACCGTTTTTTTTCCCCCCATATTAACAAATTTTAATTATTTTATGTGTTTTAAAAAATTGGCGTTAACCCGCCTTTTAAATTTTAAATTAAATATCCCCCATATTTTTTTTTTCTCTTTTGCAGTGCCCATTTCCAACTTTAAAGTGAAAAAAAAAAGCACTATAAATTGTTTCTCTTGATTGGGCTTGTTCGGGAAATTCGAAAATTTTCCTAGCAAATTTTCCCAAAACTAATTTTTAACTTGCTAAACGTTTTGTAGCGGGAAAAAATTCATTTAAGGGAGATTTGTTTTTTCACAGTACCTTCTTTTCCCCTTAAAAGGGTTTTTAACTTTTTAAACCCCAAAATTTTTTGATTATCACTTTTCATATGCGGGGTTGGACTTGCCCCCCCTGTAAAAAATACAATTGGAAATGGGAAAAAAAGGAAAGTAAGAAGATTAATAAATTAAGAAAAAAAAATTGAAAAAAAGAAACACTGATAAGAATACCCCCCTAAAAAACGGGATAGTATTTTTCGGGGGGAAAAAGTATGGGATAAGGGGGACAAAACCCCGGGTAAAATATGTAAAAGAGTTTTTGCTCTAATGCCCCCTTTTTTTAAATTTTACACATTTTGAGCATATTATTATGCCCCAAGCTAAAAAACATTCTAGCTAAAGATAGGGCCCAAGCAAGTCCGGGAAAAAGCGGGGCTGGGAGCCCCTTCCCATGTTTGGGGGGGGAAAAAAGGGCCCGGGAAGAATGCCGGGAGGGTGGTCCCCAAAGCGGGGGAAAGGGCCCTTTGGCCCTTTGGTTGGGGCCCCCAAAAGTTCCAAAAAAGCGGGGGGGATAAATTAGTAACACACCCAAAGGGAAGTGACAACGACCCCCGGAGGGTGAAAGAAGAACGGGGAGATTTCCTACACCCCGGACGGTAGCTTTTTAAAGGGGAAAATTTTAAAAAGGGTTGGCAGATCTTAGAACATTTTGTTTTTCATAAAAAGGGAAATAAAATACTTTAAATTGAAATCATGTTATATTTTAAAAAGAAAAAATTAAGGTTAAAAAAAAAAACTTTGTCTTCCCAAAGAAAAGTTCTGTTTTCAATTTCCCTTTAGGAAAACTGGATTTGGAAAAATTTTTTGAAGAGGCAAATTTGGAAAAAAAAAATTGGGTTTTTTTTAATTGCTCTGGATGTAGTATTTTTTTTTACTGCATTCGGGAACCACTAAAAGAGAAATTGTTTTTTAACAAGCCCTATTGTGAAAAACATGTCTGAATAATTTGTAAAATATTATATGGACCCTTTCAAATTTTTTAGTTTTTAACAACCCCTTGACGTGTTAAATAATGAAATTAAAAATTGAAATTTTGGGCAAAATAGTAAGGAAATTTCCCCCGGATTGGACAAAAAAACTCACGGGGAAAACCAAATTTTAAAAAACCTTTATAAAACTTAATTTTTGTCAGGGATGTCAAAAAAGTTCAAAAACCCACCGTTTTTGGCGCTTTTTTGGTGGGGGTTTTTTTTTTTGCGAAGGCAAAATTTCCCCAAAAAAATGGCAGTTTACATAGATTCAATAGTAAATTTTCTGCCTGTTCTAAATTTTTTGCAACATGTTTAAAAAAAAGACAAAATACCAGAAATGAAAAAAAAAAAAAAAAAAAAACGTTTGTGGAGAGGAGACAAAGAAGTTTTTACTAATAAAGTCTTGGATGTGTTTTTCGGCATGTGCATTGGAGACATGCTAATTCTCTATTTACATGTTATTGTGTGTTGTATATTGTATGTTGGCTCCCCAGTGCTTACCCCTGTGTTTGTGATGTCAAGGTAGGAGGCAAAGGAAGAACTTACCCTGTAATAACTTAAGGTCTAGGTTGTGCATTTGTAGATGAAACCCCCTTAGCAATTGTGGGCTTTTTCTGTGGGAAAATTCTGCAGAGAAATTTTTGAAAACAGATTGTAAGCAAATACGACAACATTAGAGAAAGAAAGATTAGTGCATCAATATTAATTATACAGTTGGGCTTGCAAACCCTTCTTTTGCACACTAATATTTTAAAAAAAAAAAAAAAAAAAAGCACCTTTTTTACGGCTATATCCTATATTCAGTTCTGATGCAAATAGGTTCATTCAACAATGGGCTTATTAATGGAGAAGAAGGCTTTCCATCAGGACTCAAGTTTGGTGAAAGTGTTGAATTAAGTGCAGTCGTTCCCCCTTGAGAGTTAATAGATATTTTCCGAAAGGTGTGGGCCCCCCGTTAAAGAACCTGCAAGGAGCAAAAACAGAAATATTCAGTGCAACAGTTCTTCCAAGCTCAAGAACATTGATGCCTTATAAAAGCACACTGGAAGAAATTGTACTGGGCTGTGAAATACGGGAAAAAAAACTGATGACAGATCCAGTGATTAGTTTAGAATTCATAGTTAATGATGAATTAAGACTCAAATGATTAAAACATTCCAAATATCATAAAAAACGTCAACAGTAAAATTTTTAAGCAAAGAGATTATTCTTTCTTGGACAGAAAGCTCTACAATATTATCAAAGCACAGTATTTATTTTCCAGTATGCATTCTATGGCTATTCAATGTAATATTTATAAAAAATGTTTACACTAATGTAGATAATCAATGGCTTTTAGTACCATATCAAAGTATAATATACTATCCCAGTAGAATGAAGCTGCAGAGAAACTACTGGTTTAACATTTGCTACAAAGGATCTAAACAGAAGAGGTTTCTATCATACAAAACGCCCATGCATTCAACACAAAAGTGAGTAGACTAATTTAAACCAGTACTACACACAACAGACGTTGGATACCTTTTGCCGTTATTCATTCATGCTCCATTGAATGCTTGTGACAGAAATCCTAGCACAGCTAGTCTACATCAGTGAGAGAAATGAGCAGATGAAGAGCAATGGCAGGTAACAAATGGCACATCATGTTGGGGTAGGCGAGATGGAAATCATGAGTGCACTTAAAAAAAAAACTTAAAATACCGGAGCCTGGGAAGACCCCATTACAAAAATGTAGTTACTGCTTTGTGTTAGAGTGGTAAAGATTTTGGGATGCAGATATACAAGCTTAACAGAAATGTATTTATGTTTAAAATATAAATATATCTATTATATATATATATATATATTATATATATTATATATATATATTATATATTTATATATATATATATGTATTTTATATCTGTATTTTATATATGTGTGTGCTATATATATATATTATATATTAATAATATATATAACCCCACACACATACACGTATATTTATGCTAAGCACAAAAAAATCTTGCACAACACGGGGCTGTACTGTAATAGTTATGGTCACTGTAGAAATAAAGCTAAATGACGGTTGCTGAAATTTTTGTTACCTTTTATTGGTTAATGTTTTTTCCCTCGCTATGGTGTCTCATTTGATTAAAGCTTGGACGCCACTAAATTACTATACATAGAGCAAGCTCCCTAAAATGAAACGAGTTTGTGTGTAAAGGTTCAGAATATGTAAATGGATCCATGTAAGGTACATAAATCAAGTTGAACGTTCAAGGGATTGACAAGGAATAGGAAAGATGACTGTTTCTTCCAAAAACAGAAACCAAACCTGCCTACAATTTGTGTGTGGTATTACAGCCAGCTGAGTTTCAATACCAAACAAAACTTATAGAGAGGTGGGGCCCCTGATTTAGGAGAAGACAGTCATGGTTTTCTAATTCTGCAAATCCCTATTAACAGCAGTCTTGACTTGGTGTTGAGCTACCAATACGTTCGGGTGACAAAATGTTATAGTACCTTTAAAGCTGCCTTAGTAAGCTGCTCGCTCCATTTTAGAGGTAAGTCTGTAAGCACAGTTTGAACTGTGTAGTATTTTGGTAATTTTTTTGCCAAAAGAAAGGGGGAGCAGTATTATAGAAAGTTTAATTAGAAGCTTAAAACATCTTTTTTTTGGATCTTTTCCCCAGTTATGGTTTTAAAATAAAAAAAAAAAACTACCAAAAAGTATGAACAAAGATTAAAGTTAGGATAAATGACTATGTAGTCAAAATCCCAAATGTCCCCGATGCAACCACTGCAGCTGGTGAATAATGTGAAGTCCTATCAGCTGGATTAGTTTAAATTGGCCAATAAAAATCTGTGCTTTTACTGGAAAGCACCCGCAAAACTTTGGCTGAAATTACTCAAAGGGCACGAACATACATTTCCATTAACAATTGTTTTTAGTAGCACACATTTTTGCAGGTAAATAGCAGTTTTACCTGCAATATGTGCAAGTATTAACTATCAATACTAATGAATGTAGTTGCCGTTCCTTGTGTCTGTACAGTATATTTCCTTCTTAACCTGAAACAATACTCACCTGTTGGCCAACAACTGTGATGATCTGGGAGGGGAAAATGAGTTGTGGATGTGAAACTCATGTTTTCCCCTAATAAAGGAAAAGTTAAGGCAAAGGGACAAAGTAGAATCCTTGAAGGGTGGGAATAGAGGGTGAATTGAAAAGGGAACCCAAAAAATCTAGAAATGAATAAAGGTCCATTAGGAGTTTGTTGCATGTTCCTGAAACAAATACAAATCTACAAATCCTAATGATAACACAGGAGTTAATTTCCTGCTGATTGGTCTTATTTTAGTTAGCAGATAAACGGAAGGGGCATGAACAAGGGAATGGCTTAATTGGGTTTGTCTCCTATCACATTCCGGGGGGCGGTAGAGGTGGTGTCTTTTTTTGTCCATTTGCCCAAAAGGGCCCCAAATCATGGGGGAAAAACCATCTGAACCCCCCCCACATTTTTGACATTTTTTGTTTTGCCCAAATTAAAGGGTGTTTTGGACCCTTTTAAATTTTCCCCGTAACGAGATATCAGGGAGATCAGGATTTGGACATTTAAAATTTAAAAACACCTGCCCCTTTATTTTTCATTCAAAAATAATTTTGCTTTCAGGGGTGTTAAAAAAGCGGTTTTTCCTGTTCTCTCCCTTTTTGAAAACACTCGTACACCGGGCTAAACGTCGGGGAAATTTTTGGGAAGGGAGGAATAGCTGCTGACTGAAAGACGCCAAAACTCCTCAAAGGGGAAATGCCCCCACGGCAGGGGTTTGGGGAAAGTTTTTTTAGACTGTTTCCCTTTTTTTGCCAAAACCGTTAAAAAAACCGTCAAAAAAAGACAAAAACGGGCTTCTATGAAAAACCCTTTGCAGCAAGTCCCGCCTTCAGGGGTTTTTTTCGCCCGGCAGTTTTTCAAAAAACATTGTGAATATTCATTTTCCCCCACCCGGGGTTTAAGGACGGAATATGAGCATGTGAAGGGGGGAAGGGGGGAGGACTCATTGCAGAGAAAAGTTTGTCCCCCCCCGCGCCGGGGGGGACGGCAAAAAACCCGGCCCAAATCCCGGTCGGTTTAACCCGCCCGGGGTATTTGTCCATTCCCCAAGGGAAAACGGCCTCAAAATTTTTTTAGGGAAAAAACTTTCGGGTGGACACAAGGAGAAAAAAGTGAGGGGGAAGGAGGAAAACCATATAGAACACATTTTATTTCATGGGTTTTGGAGTACAAAATAGGAAAAAGGAGAATGAAGAAATTATGGGAGAAAAAATTTTTCAGGGAAAACTTTTAAATTCTTTGTGCATCTCTTTTTGAGTTGGGGTTTTCCCCTTCAAATGAGGAATAAATCTATCCAAACTAAACTGTGGAGGAAAAAAATTTTGGGGATTTAAAATTTTGGGGATATATTTTTGACCTATTGTAGCTGTTTAAAATATGGATAAGAACTGTTTAAAGTGGGCTTAAAAACAATATAAAATAAACAGAGTAAATATAAGAAGTTTTACAGGGGTTGACCCGGAATTGAAAAATTCTGTCTTCCAAAAAAAAGCACCAAAAACCTGTTTGGGGGGTTTTGGGCTGGTTTAAAAATTAAAAGCTCTGCCCGTATACACTACAATTTTTAAATTTCTACAAATTTTATTTGAAAAGAGGATTTGCCCAAAAAATACCTGCAAATAAATATCCCTGTTTAAAAATAACTTTTAACCCAGACTATTTAAAATATTTAATATCAAAAAACCCCTTAAAATTACCACTGCTCCTGATTTTAAACTTTACTGTGCACTTCTCCCAGTGGAGTATCCCCCCCGTTTAAAGAGCGGCTCCGCTTTAAGACAGAAAATTTCACTACATGGTTATAAAACCCCTTTTAAAACCCAGCTACCCCCGGCGTTTCCCCATACAATTTAGGGTTCATCGGGGGATTCAAATTTCTCTCACTGTGGAAAAAGAATCGCTATTCAACCATATCTCAACAATGATTTTCCAAAATTAGTTTAAAGGACTATACTTACTCAATGCTCCCAGGTAAATAACGATAGTTCCCCCCCGGGCCCCTAGTACGCTGGCCCCCCAAGATAAGAGGGATCAGCGGATTGTCTCGGGCCTCCCTTTTTTTATGTTTAAAAATGGCCCCCCCAGAGTAGAAAAAACAATTCCCCATTTTTACAAATAGTAATTAACTATATACCTGTTTCCGGTTTTCAATTCATTTTTTTTTCCCTGCTATGGTTTGTCGGCGTTCCCCGGAAATTTTCAATGGCATGTCCGGAAAAAAAATTTACCTGTCACTTCCGGGGTTTCACCCCGGAAACGACCCCGCGCTAGCCGAAAGCCGGCCCGGACCACGGGGCGCCTGGCGTTCAAAACAATGCACTGCGATTAAAAAGGGAACAAAAGTCATATCCGTTAAAACTCTTGGGTCGACGCCATACCTATAAAAAAGGATTGTTTTCAGACACTGGGTAGAGTCAGATCAAAGTGATTTTCAATTAAAAGAGTAGTTTTTTAAAAAAATTTATCGGCTTCCGACCCCAATACAAATCCTGGTGGGGGGCACAAACATTAGAGCATTTATTGAATCACGTTTTACCTGGGGACTTAGAATCATATAACCCCTCCTTTAGATCACAGTTGAATCTTTGGGGGAAGGTGGGAAAAATAAACTTAAAAATTTTCAGTAGTTATGAAAATTCTATTAAAAGAAAAATAAAAATTAGAACGCTAAAAAATTTTAAAATAGAACAGGCATCAAAATTTAGGGGTAAAAGTTTCCTAAAGAGAAACAAAGTCTCAAAATTCTTAGAAAAATTTTTTCAGACGGGATTGAAGGCACAAACTAAAAAATATCAAAGGGGACCTCAGAATTTAAAGAGGGGGGCCCTTTTAATTTTTTAAAAATCGAAGCCCACAACATGAGGATTATTGTATCTGGCTGAATCCTCAGATACCAACTCACAAATCTACGGATCTAGGGGAGGAACAAGAGGGACTAGCCCTAGAAAAGGGGGGCCCACCCCAGAATCAGGGGAAGGGGGAGTACATTGGATTATTATGCCTCCTTTTCCTCTGGCAAATTTTCCAACACACCCCCTCCTTTTTTAGAGGAGGAAAGGGGCCCTGCATTGGCCTGAGACAGTCAGAAACAATAACACTAGATCAGATCAGATTAATCTTACGATAGAAAATTAAGTATGGAGAATTACAGATTTTCAGGGGGGTTTGACCTTTTGTGCCCACCCCCCCAAAATTTATGATTTTTCCTGGATAAAGGGGATGTACATCTTTTTGGGAAGCTCAAGTGGCAAAAATTTTTTTTAAAATTAAAGATAAGACGAATGTCAGCATTGGGCGTCAGAAAAGGGACGGGGAAGGTACAACTTTAGTGCCCCCTTGGGGGAAGGGAAAAAATTAGAGAGGACAAACAAAATTTTGAAACTAAAAAGTGGGAGAATGGCCCCCCGGAGTCATGGTACAGGAAAATTGATTTATTCTTGAAAATAGTCTCAAAAAATTATAATTTTGGCGCAGAGATTCCATTTCCAATAATCTCATAAGGGAATTAGAAGCGTTTGTCAGCACGGGAAAACGAGAAAGGGAAAATTTTAAAAAACCCCTCCGTAAGGGGGGAAAATTTTTTTAAAATTAATATACAGTACAAACAGATTGTAACATTTTTTAAAGGACAAAATATTTGATTTCTTTCTATGGATCCAACAAAAAACCTTCACTAGGGAAAATAGAGAGGATACTCGTGGAGGGTTTAGGAGGGGCCCCCATATCCACACAAAATTTAAAATTTTAGATCCCTTCAAATCCCCAAAATACGACTTTTTATTCAACCCCAAGCCCAAAGGGGTTGTACCCCCTTAAAGGCAGACCCATAGTTTCGGGTGGGGGGAAAATTACGCAAAATGTAGGGTTTTTTAATAGATACATTTACGGGTTTTCGTATTACTTTGCCATCTATATAAGAGATACTTCTGACCTTTTGCGTAGATTGGATGGGTTGTGTTGAAAAAAGAGGTACTATTATTTCCATGACGTTAAAAGCCTGTATAGTAATATCCCACACGAAAGGGAGGGCCGGCGGTTTTCAAAATATTTTTTGCCCACAAGAAGCTAGAGTTTCAGGCTCATAATGCTTTTGTTTTTTTGATTCTTGATTTTTGCTACGGCATAATTACTTTGTTTCTGCAACAAGCCCCTTTCCACCATCAGGGGCACTGAAGGGGGAGTCCTGTGCCCCCCTTTGCAAATTTTTCGGCCGGTGGGAGGCTCCCTTTGGTATCCAACCGGGGATGATCAAGGCCCCCCCCAATACATTTTGGGGGAGGAAATCATGACTTTCATTCTCTGGGGGCAAAATTCTTTTTGAGGAGTTTTTTGGACAACCTCAAAAATAATATCGGTATGCATTCCATTTGAAATACAGGAGGATTTTACCTTTCCTATGTCCTTATCTTTAAAAAGACTGTGGTAATATTCATCAGATATGTATAGGAAACCCACACAAAACAGTTTTTTCTACACTGGAAAAGTTCCACCCATTACCCTGTAAGAGGGAATACCAAAAAGGGCAATTTTGAGATTAAGAGAAATCTCCAGGCGGGTTTTGGAGAAGTGGTTTTGTTGAAGAGGATTTCTTAATCGAGGAATCCCAACAAAGGGCCCGGAATCACCTTTTGCACAAAAAAAACAAAAAGGAAATCTACTACGGGCACTCCCCGGCAAAAAAGAGACAATAAAGAGTATGTTGAAAAATTTGATGAAGAAAATCTAGAAGTCACAAAATCCCCAAAAAAAACTGGGGTATTTTGATGTTGGATCGGAGCTTAAGGTATCTTCCCCAACCCCTCGTTTAAATTATCGGAGGGGCAGATCCTAAAAGATAAAAATCCTATCATTTTACACCAATACCCCCCCCAAGGTATTGGTTTTGAAAGGGGACCGATTGGGTTTTTTTAAATGTGGGGAAGATGTGTCTTGTCCATACTAAACAAACAAAAACTTTTTCAAACGCCCCAAAAGGAAAACAATTTTTTTATCCGTATTTTTCCAACGTAAACACAGAAGGGGGTAGTTTAATTTGTACATCCCCGCCCACCAATTACATTGGAAAAACAAAGGGGAAAAAATTCAAAGAAGGGTGGGTGAAAATTTTGGGGGGTATACCCAAATAGAAGAGACAGCCCCGTAGCTGAACGTGTGGGGTATCATAATGGGAATGGGAAAACTCGCGCTTTTTGATTTTGGAAGTTTTTGAGGGCCGTCCCCCCAAGGGGGGGAAGGGGTAGACGAATCCTGTTAAGGAGGCCCAATATTTCCGTATGGACTCGTCCAAACCCAAAGGGGTAAATGGGGGTTTTTCAATTTGTTGTTTTATAGAATAGGCTCTATCTTGGGCCCTGTCTGCTTCTTTTCCCCGTTCACACTCTCCATAGAGGACCACTTGGGGTTTTTTCAAGTCGACCTAAAAATGTATCAGTGTCATTCTTAATTTTTCTTATATTCATTGATTACTACACTTGATAATCCAGTCAGTGAGGAAATGAATTTTTGTACCCCGAATTTTTTTTGGCCCCGTTTTTAAGCCCGTTTAATTTTTTATTTTTGTTTGCTATATAACATTCTCTGGGAAAATCAATTTATATGTCCCCCCACTTTTGTTTTTTTTATCATATATTATGGCGATGAGGGGGGTTGGAATAAGTACATTTTCTAAGGCAGATCCCTGACAGTTATCGGTATATGTGGGTTTGGAAACACATTTGAATCTAACAATCCTTATTTATAGGGGAGGGGTCGATCCCAAAGGCTTTGAACGGATATGGGGGGCATTTTGTTCCCTTTTGACATGCGCGGGATTGTTTTTAACGCGGGGGCCCCTGGGTTTGGGCCGGCTTTCAGCATATGCGGGGTTTTTTTTCCCCGGGGTGCAACCGGAAGGGCAGGGATTTTTCTTTCCGGGCATGCCAGTATATCCGGAACGCCGTAAAAACATGACAGGAAATAGCACATATGCTCATGGAAACCCGGAAAAGGTATACGTTTATTTTATTTGTAAACCTGGGGAATTGTTTATCATACATCTGCGGGGCCATTTAAGACAAAAAAGGAGGCAGAGACAATCTCGCTCTGTATCCCCCTTATCTTGGGGGCCGCGTATTAAGGTGCCGGGGAACTATGTTATTTTAAACCCGGCAGACTTGACTAAATATCAGTCCATTTATTAATTTTTGGAAGTAATGGTTGTATATATGCGTTGTTATAGCGTATTTTTTTCCACTTTAGAGAAATTTTGAATCCCCTATAACCCTAGAAAAGTACGGGGGAAAACGCCGGGATGCTGGGATTTAAGGTGTTTATACACGCATGAGTGAATTTTGTTGTCATTTAAAACGGAGCCCTCTTTATCGGGGGGATTTCTCCACTGGGGATAGTGCACTATGCTGTTCATCTAGGTATGCGTGGTAATATATAGGGTTAATTTAATTTTTTTAAATAGTCAGTAAAATTTTTGTTTTAAAGGGGTTTTATTTGCAGGATATATATATATATAAAATCCATACAATAAACCAAGCTGGCCCAAAACCTTATAAAAAAAACCCATGGAATGTATGGCGGTATTTCGGGAAAATGATAACCATGTTTTTCTAATTTAGAAAAAAAAATTCATGATAGCACTACAGTGGGAAAATAATGCTTTTTCACTTTACCTTGTTGTGGGTGCCAGGGGGGTTACCCCTGACAGTACAAAAGGAAGTTGTTTTCAGGGAATCTAAATGGGAGCCACAGATCGAGATCAATACTAAAATTTCGTTGGCCTTAATTCTAAAATAAAACACAATATTCAAATCATTTTTTAGAAGGGGGGCCCAAAAAAAACTGCGGTTTTTTTAAATTTGCTGACAAAGTATTACAGTGAAATTTTTGAAATGAAAATCACAAGTGTGTATTTAAAATAAACTATCCTATTTAGTACATAAAAAAACATTCACCCCTGACACAAGAAAAAATTCCATGCAAAGAAAAAAAAAAAAAGCAAGGGTGTATGAACCTTAGGGGAAATCACCCTTCCCCAAATACTTTCAAAAGAAAGACTATCACAACAGTTTGAGTAAAAAAAACCTTTTCACTTTAATAATGAAACAAAAAAAATATAACCACACGCTTTCACAAACGTAAACCCCTTCAACTGTTAAATGATTTTGGTGAATAGAAAAATAATCTCCAACTAAAAAAACAAGAGAACCCCTGGTTATTTCTTAGGTTCTTTTATACCTAATAAATAAGGGCCCATACCCCTAAGAGAAAGTAGTTGAACTTTTTGAATAATGTAAATTGGGGATGTCCCAACTTTCCCCCAACAGCAGGCGCATGTGTTAGGGTATTTTCACACGGCGTTTTGGATATTTTTTCGATCGGGAAAAACACATTCAAAACGCTGCGTAATCGCGGCAGAGAACGCACCCTATAGTTTTAAATGGGGTCTGCTGCTTTTCAAAGGGAAATCAAGAATTGCCCATGTCCATTCTTTGAATGGATCCGAAAGATGTTTTAAAAAACCCCGTGTTGGCGACACTCTCTGAACGCCGGGTCTTTTTACATTGAAAGAAAATTGAAACCCCTGCATATTGTTAAATGGTTTTTGGGGGCCCGTTTTAGGGTCCGAAAAACAGGGTCCAAACAACAACTAAAAATGTATCCAAAAACACTGTGTGAAATCCCTGAGGCTTTCGCACGTAGCGTTTTTTGGTAGTTTTTTTGTGCAGAATGCGCAGTTTAAAAAAGGGGGGTTTTGTCTCCTAGAAGGATTGTTTTTTATGTTAAAAGTCTTGCAAAAACAAATCAATTTGCAATATATCTCCATTGCATGCCCCTACCTATTCCTAGAAACCCCCTCTTTTTGGGCGCTTTCTCCCGGGGTTTTGTTAGTACAGCCCTGTTTCTATCCTGATGGCTGCCCACTGTTTTGCTATCCCTACAGACCTGGTTTCTACTGCAGCCTAGGGAAGCCAAAGAAACACCCCCCTGAATTAAAATGAAAACCAAAAAACGGGATGGGGTAAATGAATCAATGTATGAGACAACTCCTTTAAAATTTTTGTTTCTTCAAAAAAAAACCATCCAAAAAAGTGTTTCATTTTTTATGTGTTTTTGGATGCATTTTTTTAACAAAAAAGGGAAAGCAATTAATGCTTACTTTTTTTACAAAAAACCCTCCAAAAAAACCCAAGCTCTGTGTGAAAGCACCTTAGGGAAAAGAAGGATCAGGCATGCTTTGTTACAGCGGATAACCACTTAGCATCCTTAAAAACTTTTTTCCCCTTCTTTCAATTTATAACACATGCAACTTTTTTGAACAGCTTAGTGTATGGGGGCGTAGTCAGAAGAAACCAGGTGTTGAATCAATGGCTAAAACAGCTGTCTAAAGTATATGGGTACCTTAGGGGTGCTTTCAACACAGTGCTTTTTGGTTGCGTTTTTTTTTATGTGTTTTTTTGCGCTGGAATGGCCACAGCTAATTAATGCTGTACTTTTCTGCACAATAAATCACACAATAATCGCGGTAAATTTGCGAATGTTTTTTTTAGCGCGGATTTTTGCCCATGCTTTTTTGTGCAGCTAATGTACAGCTATTAATTGCTGTGCCTTCCTGCACAAAAAAACTGGCTGTAAAAAAAGCATCAAAAACGCACTGTCGTGAAAGCGCATCTAGGGTAATAATAAATAATAAACAGTTATCCAAAAAAAGATAAAATGAAAAAGCAGCAAGTACACTGTGCTAAAAGAGTATTTGGCTCTGTTTACAGGTGGTGTCATGGGCAAGTCCCATCCCCATGACTGTCTTTATTATCCCTTCGGCAATGATCCTATTTAATTATAATGGATCCAATCATTTTTCAGCTCAATAACGGACTAGAATAATCCATGGTTTGCTTTTCTGGCTGTTAAAATACAACATAAACCGATAGATGACAATTTAAAGGAGTGTGCAAAACGGCTAAAACCATGGAGTATGTAACCAAATGGGGAGGTAGCCATGATGTATAAATGGAACCTTTATCTAGCTAAATTTGGTCAAAAGAAATGTTGAATGAACATTTGCTAGCTGTCACCCTTTTGAACATTCTACAAATTGGTGTTAATAGTTAATGGGATTTACTGTTTATACAATGATATTATGATCAAAGAGTTTTTCCAATCTCATAAAGTGATGTGTAAGGCTAAAAAAATTTATCATGACTTTATGGTTGGTGGGGTATCTTGGGGATAAAAGGTTGATCCGAATCCTGTTGGATCAGCATTCAACATTCTTTCCCTTGCACAGTAGCATAAGGGTTGTCAATCGCAGCTGTAAATGCGCTTATTTCGGGCGCATTTTGCCAGCGTATTGTGTTTCTACGTGGCGAAATGCACCCTGCAATTACGGTAATTCATAGCCAACATAGAGAGGTATTGGATTACGTGTTGTCTCCACCGCGTTATGCAATACGATGCGTGTTTTGTACCACGCGGGGGATGAGAATTGGAGACTTGTCTAATTGTTAGCGCCGCTGACAAGGAATGTCAAATGGGGCGGCTGTGTGGGGCCGCCCAGTTGCTTTGAAACTATCGCACTGATCAGAGCGTGGTTTATAACACACGCCGTATTGTGGTGTATACTATGCGCGCTGCTGTGTGAATACCCTAAGATGACTTGTGCTTGGGTGAAAACAGTGAAAGGACCCTTCTCTTCTCCTCAGGTTCGTGGTAGATCCAAGAAGTTGATTTATACTCCATTCATTACAGCTTAGTCAGGTTATGTTACACAAAGGTAAGAAAAGTGGTTTCTGTAAGTTGCCCTACTGCTCAAATGAGAGAAATATCTGTGTTAAAGGATCGACAGTGAGGGCAGAGAGAAATAGCAGTCAACTGAGATAACACAGGAACCACTCTTATTAATAAGTGCTAAACAAATAAACTGTAGAATGTGTTTTAAGTAAGTACAGAGTTAATACAGTACAGAGTCACTCATGGTACATCTTATTCAGTTCAGTTGGTTGGCAGCGTGTAGAAAAAAAAACAGATAAGCAGTTTCAGTTGTACGTCAGGTTTGGTGTAGGTAATGCTCCTGACATGGGTGCAGGAAAAGTTATGTCACATGCCACAGTAATGCCCCAGTGAGCAGTTTATAGGCTGTAAGTGCACGGCTCATGCTTTTATGCTCATATTCTTACAATCAACATCTAAATAGAAGCCTGTGGATAACACTAGCCTTCTGTCACTGGTGCAGACTGATGCAATACCAGTAGAGAGGACAATGTTTAACCAAAGCCATATTACTGCCCATTGTATAAGACACATTCCTAGTCAAACAGTGATTCCAATTAACATTGGTATTGTCATACATACACAAAGTACATTTAACAAACCATGTAGCTGATATTCTCAAACATGTGGGACGCTAGTGTTATTAAATGAATGGCTGCCTCCGTATTGATTAGATGCGAACATGTTAGATTGAGTTATGCCACGTGATAAGCAGGTTTAATGATAACACATGGGTATATAGGTGGTGTTATTCTAGTTTTGGCTTCCAACTGCTAAGATACTATTGATAATCCTTGTAAGGCTGGATCATGGTATGAAATAGACATCTTTATGCATATAAGGATAATCGAAAGAAAAGGAACATCCAAAACAGGGACCAAGAGTAAAATGTGAGGTACAGGATAGACAACATGCTGGAAATGAAGACAGAAACTCCTCTTCCTCATTTAGGATACGATGCTGACAAAAGCAATACTTACAATGCAAAATAGCACATATTTTCTTAACAATTGTTAACAATTGACAATTATGAGAATGTCTTTCCCTGAGTAGTAGTTCACAAGATTTAGTGTATAGAAGATGGTTATATAAGTCGGTAAAAAGCAAACAGAACCATGTGCATATCCACTCCATGTTTGTTCCATGTTAGTGGCTTTTGCAGTTTTCTCTGCATGAAAGTTAAAAAAACAGGATTTAGTAGGCAAGAAACCCCCAAAACAAGCTTTTTGGAGGAAAAAGGGGACATTTTATATTTTGTGATTTTTTGTGTTATTATTTAATTGCATAAAAGCTTCACAAGGTGGAAATTTCTGGATAGTACATAAGTGCCAACGCCTTAAAGGAAAGTGGTCAGGTAGAAAAAAATGGCAATGTCGATTCTGATGTACTAAGAAAAGTCCCAAAAAAGCAAAAAATTTATTCCTAGCTAAAATATATATATTTTAAAATAGGATAGACAACTTAGACACCAACACTAAAAGAAGCCACAGCTAAGTTGCATCAACCTTTGCAGCTGTAAACCCCGGGCAGGTAAACCAAAACAGCATCAATAAAAATTAGCGTAAAGAACCTTTAAAAATAATCTATAAAGCAGCCCAAAAACACCGAAAATACATAGCATCCGACAAAAATATTAAACGGGTTCGCCTAAAGCTTGTATCAAATCCCGTGGTTTAGAGCACTAAAAGGTTTGGGGACAACCATACGTAATGTAAAATTCCGTCGGTATTTTAGAGCTTTTGAATGGTTTTTGGGGGGCCCAATCTGTTTGTGGGTTCGCTCGCCCAATTTTTAAATTTCCTAGTTTTCAGTGTGAAAATCCGCCCCCAAAAGAAAAAACCCTGCAGGTAGGCTACTGACCGCATTTTATGACTTTACAGGGCGGGTTTACAGTCGGTTTTCAAATATGAAAACCTCTTAAAAAACCCAAATGAAAAAAACCCCTTTCCGTTTTGGACTACCCTTAAATGTCCCTGATTTTCCCGTGGTCTTGGACAAAGAGGGTTTTTTAAAGGGGTTGTTTCTGGATTTTTAGAGATCTGGTAACAGTGGGAAAAGTCCGAAAATAAAAAAAAAAAAAAAAAAAAAATTTCTCTCCCACCTTCCATTTCAGCTTTGTTTGGTCATGTAACAATGCTCATATATACAGGATAAATTGAAAGCAATACAGCATTAGCATGTACGTGCCAAGGTCAATGAGTGGCTCAACATCACATGATTGAATATGTGACTTATCCTGTAGACCAGAAAGATCTGTGGAAAAAAAAAGGGGTTTTAATTAATTTTTATTTTAGGGCAACTCAATTTTTCATACTGAAGCCCCTGACAACTAAGTTTTATTCTAAGGTGTAGGGCAGTGAAAGAGTTTAGGACCATCTTAAAGGTTTGCGGAGTTTAGAATTTTGGGATTTACACGTGTATTTGGCGGCATACAGACGCGCCGCAAAACTTTTTGTTTTCGGGAGTCCTGTATTACTCGCGGGTTTTGCTGCAAATAATTGACGTCCTTTCCTAGCCGCGTGTACATACGATTGTTTGTCGAGTGGGAAAAGGAGGTAATCCATGTTCTCTATGGAGCTAGGTTACCCTAAAATTTTGGGGTGCATTTCCCTGCGTATTAGGCAGTGCCCGTAAAATACGCGGGAAAATGCGCCCCAAAATAAGCCAAATTTAACATACCCCTTTAAAGCCACTATCCTGGAAGTTTTGGCAGTAAAGTGTTTTGTATAAACCCCTCTGTGATCTGGGTAGTGAATAGGTTAAAAAATTTGTGTACCTGAAATTCCTCCCCTGGGGATTTCCAACGAAACTTTTCATCGAAGAGAAGAAATCACCATCCCTTTTATCTCCAGAAGATTTTGGGCGCATGCTACTTCCCAAGTGGAACATCCCCTTTCGGGCCCCCCTCAATGTAGCTGCCCGCCCCGTCTCCAAACTCCCCAGGGAGTGGTCCACAGTGAAATAACTTAGTTCTTTTTGTTTTAATCTTCCCCAAATAAAAGGGGACCGATATTCAGTTGTTTGAGTCTCTCTTCTTTACTTTGATCTCAATGCCTTTTTTTGGCAAATCCCCCCCCCCGGAATTTGCGCAGTACAACCTGCCCGTTATGGTTAATGTTTTATTTTTAAGGGTCGTTTTTCCTTCCTTCCTTTCCCAATTCCCCTGGTCGCATGGGTTTCATAAGACAATTCTGCTCTCACATCTCCCTCAACAAAACAAAGGGCCGGTGTCATTATACTAGCTTGCCCAAATTTGTTTATGGGTTTAAATATTAATCTATAAATGTTGGGGACTAAAAAGTCCCTTTAAGCGATCTATGTCTGGAAAGGGGCCATTTGACTCGGGGCCGATGTTGTGTATTTCAAGAAAAAACATTTCTCCTGGTGACATCACGATTGACATATTTAATACCCCCCTATTATTTTTTTTGTTGGCAAAACAAAAAAAGCTGGGTGGCTTGCCCTCAAAGACACCCAAATTTCTTTTGTTGTTTCGTTTCCCCGACCCTGGGGTAGTTTTAATCCCCAGTTTGAATGAACAATGTAAATATACTTAACAAATATCTAGCCCCCAACGTGGGGCAGCTCAGATTTAAAAAAGGGTAACTAAAAAAACGAAAAGGGCTTCCCAAGGCACGTCTGTTGTCTGTGGAGACTTCAATTGGTCTCAGTCCTTTAGTGACTCTCTTTATGTCCTCCACCCCGTAGGGCCCGCTTCCTGGATAAACAATTTCCCTCTATGTGTATGGAGATGCTCCACGCTTTAGAAAAAGACACAATACTTTTAGCCCGACATCAAATTTTTCTAGAATAGATATGTTCCCGGTGGATGGTGGACCCAAGAATATAGTGAAGTGCGAAAAAGGTATGAAACTTTGGGGGACACGACGATCCGATGTCCTTTAAGTCGGGAACTTGGGCCCCACCCCTTTCTCTGGCGAACAAACAAGAATATTTCTGATTATCCATCAAAAAGAGATATTAAAACAGCTCACCCCCTACTCGCTTTTAAAAAAAATCAAAAATC
>JAODAL010065156.1:0-18364 GCA_025379985.1 Phyllomedusa bahiana | reverse complement strand
CACCCAAAACTACTAGCTTTGTCATTTACAATTGCGTGTTTTTACGCTACACAACAAGAAAAAAATTGAAATTTTAACCTTCGCTTGTGAATTTGGCTACAGGAAAATTTTTTATTTTTTTGGCGGTGAAAAAAGACGGTTTCTTGGAGTCACCCAGCAAAAAACAACGCTTAATTAACCCCTGGATGTAAATTGCGCAAATAATTGAGCAGCCAAAAATTAAGTGCTTTTTGTATTGTAAAAACGCTGTTTCTTTAAATGAATACAACAGGAACTGGTTTAAGATCCCCCTTGGATATTCAATGTGCTGTGAGCGATAGCATTAAAATGTATATGCAGCAGCAGTGGACGCACACTGGACTTCAGATCCAATACCCCAAAAAATCAGAAATAGAACATTAAGAGAACAGCTCTGAGACAAGCTAAGACACCCCAAAAAAAATCGCTGTATAAAAAATCAGTTCTTCAGTAAGAGGCTATCACAATCAGCCGGGCAGCACCTTTCCCTGATCAGTACAGTGAGAGGAGTGTGAGCTCCCAGCATCGCACCCGACTTATATAGTGCGGTAACGTCACAGAATCCCACCGTCTCTGTTTTGGCTTCATCTCTGCACATTCATGCAGGCTATGCCCTTCTTCCTCCCAGAGTGCTTTGCCCTATGTAACCCATGTGCTCGCAGCCATTTTATCACTCAAAAGCACACTTCGTTCACCCGAAACTTCAACTTCGTTCAGAACCAAAGTTTTCCTGAAATTCTAAACGAATTCCACTTCGTTAGAATCAATTCGCCCATCTCTACTGACATCATATGCCAGATTTGCCATCAACGCATCAGTAGAGGACAGAATCTAAAGAACTTAACCACCACCAGCATGAACAGGCACATGCATGCAAAGCATGAATTGCTGTGGAAGGATCAATTGGAGAAAAAAAGCCACACAGGTCCTGGACTTCCAACAACCGTGACATCTTCCACCACAAGCCAAAGCAGTCCTCTGTGTGCCGGAGCAGCATGAACAAGCACCATCCCCAGTCCCAGACACTGTCAGTCAATTACTACCACCAGCAAAACAGTCTACACCTTCCCCTTCCCCCAGTATGACCTGCACGCCATACAGCAGCCAGTACACCAGCCTGCTTTCTGTGTACCAGGTGTGAGAGCAGAAGAAACACTTTCAGACTTACGCACATCCCTTGCCTTGCACATGTCATGAATCTGGTTGTATAGAAATTTCTCAAGCGCTACCCAGGTCTTGACTGTCTGCTGAGGAAGGCTCGAGGTCTTAACACACACTCCTAGCATTAGCACCCTGCTTCGGCATGACTGGCAATGTTGCAGCATGATTTTGGCCTCCCTGCCAACCGTCTCATTGTTATCATGGCAACACGCTGGAATTCCATCTGCCACATGCTCCAGCGATTGTGGCAGCAACGTAATGCCATTATGCAGTATGAAGTGTTGCTTGGCCTCACGAGCAGTGGTGCGGACCTTGGGGTGTTGTGCCATAGAGAATGGAGGCAGGAAAGGATCTCTGCAACATCTTTGACAGTTTTGAAGACACAACCAAAATGCTCAGTCAGGACAATGGTGTTATCAGCATTGTGGCCAAATTTTTAGTGGAATGAGCGTTAGACTCTCTGTGGCAGCAGGTCCTGGCAGTGATGGAGGAGGATGGGCCCGACTGTTTCCCAATTGTATCGGTCTTCTTTAGGCGGTGGTTCAAGGTCCAGGGTGGGTACAGGATGGCAGTTCAGCTCACAGAGTAGAGGGCATAATACTAGTCAGGATGAGGAATGGACACCACCGATACCGATTACCCTTCATTGTTAAGAGGTTGTCACAGATTTCAGGAGGAGGAGGATGAAGAAAGAGGAGGAAGATCTGGTTTGTGCCCCTCGACCGCAAGGCTTGGGAGATCCTGGCAGCATCTCGCAAATGAGTGCTTGGATGCTGCATTACCTGCAACATGACCCACACATCAAGGCAATCAAAATAAACAGCGATTACTGTTTGACAGCCATCCGAGCCACTCCTTTGCTGCCTTGGCTGTATTTTTTGGGTCATTGTCTTGCTGGAAGACCCAGCCATGACCCATTTTTAATGTCCTGGCGGAGGGAAGGAGGTTGTCACTTAGGATTTTACGGTACATGGCTCCATCCATTCTCCCATTGATACAGTGAAGTAGCCCTGTGCCCTTAGCAGAGAAACACCCCCAAAGCATTATGTTTCCACCTCCTTGCTTGACAGTGGGGATGGTGTTCTTTGGGTCAGAGGCAGCATTTCTTATTGTCCACTAAGATTCCCAAGTCCTTCTCCATGTCACTTTTACTCAGTTTTTCTGTTTAACAAAAAGTCATCAAATCGATTTGTCCTTCTCATGTTTATAAAGTTGCATTTATCCATTTTAAACCTTATCTGACACTTCTCTGCCCAAGCCTCCAACTTATCCAGAACCCTTTGTAATAGAACATTATCCTTTGTGTTGTGTTGATTACTTTACATAGTTTAGTATCATCTGCAAATATTACTATTCTACTGTTGAATTATTCTTTAAGGTCATTAATAATTATATAAAAAGAATAGGGCCCCGATACTGACCCCTGTGGTGCCCTGCTAGTAACTGGGTCCAGTCTGAGTATGTGTCATTAATCACCACCCTTTTTTTTCTATAACTGGGCCAGTTACCTACCCACTTGAAAACATTTCCCCCAGTCCAAGCATTTTCATTTTGCTTACCAACCTTGTATGTGGCACAGTGTTATATGCTTTAGAAAAATCCAGATATATAACATCCAATGCCTCACCCCGATCCAGCCTAGAACTAATCTCTTCCTAGAAGCTTATGAGATTAGTTTGACAGGACTGATCCTTCATAAACCCACGCTGGACGGAGTTATACATTGATTTTCAGTGAGATACTCAAGTATAGCATCTATTAGAAAATCTTCAAACAATTTAACTGCAAAAGAGGTTAAACTTATCCAGTGTCACTTTTTGACCCCTTTTTGAACACTGGCACCACATTTGCTATATGCCAATCCCTTGGACCATACTCCGTTTTTCTGTACAGTGGAGAATAGCCTTAATATATGGAGAACTCTATTAATGAGGCCCCCAGACTCCATTTGTTTTTTTTTTCTGTCCTATTGGATGTATTAGAGTTGGAAGTTCAGACCGTCTTTATAAGCTAAGAGTCTTTCTATAGACATATGCAGAAATTTACCTTTAAAGTTATGCTGACACCTTGACAAGTCTATGGGCCACATGTATGAAAATGGTTTAGGTCTAAAACTCATTTTATTGCCCATAAGTTACTATGGGCAAAAAAGTGAGTTTTAGACCTATACCGTTTTCATACATGTGGCCCAATATGTCTTAACTACAATTTCTCTTTCTTTTGGTGTTCTGTGTGTGTTTTTGTGCATGAACAGCAATTGTACTGTTTGCTTTTTCTCGTTGCCGCTTTGGTTGCTGTGCAAGAAAATCCCTGTTTTCATTTTATGCAGGTTTTTGCTACTATCAGTGCTTCTGCTTGTTGCTGTGTGCTTTTAATTATATAATGAACATTCACAGCCATTGGTATACTGACCTTCTTTTGGAATCTAACTAGGCCACTAAGCATTGTTGTTGCATTCTGTCTAGTTTCTCACCACCTTGTGGTCATTTATTATTATTGCAAGCCCTGCATGAAATATATAATATATATATTAATATATATATATATATATATAAAAATTTTTTTAAAAATTTATATATATATATATATATATATATAAAAATATATATATATATATATATAATATTATAATAATACTATATACACTCACCGAAATTAGACATTTCCAACTGCTTTCATTTTTCTAATACCAATAATGGCGGCAACTCGTCATTTAGGATGAACATTATAAATCCCTGCTTCAACCAGATCAGTATGAAAATAATTGTGCCTTTGAACTGGAGGTTTTTGGGGCCAGGGGCTTGTCTGAGTTTTTAATTAAGGATCTCCTGGATTTTCACGCAAAACCCATCTCATTTAAACAGGGGAAATGGTCCGAAAAGTACAAAACATCCAGTGAGGGCATCCCTGGGCGAAATCCTTTGTTGACAAAAAGTCAAAAAAATGGGCCAGACTGGTCAGCTGATAGAAAGGCAACAGTTATAAAAAGCCACCTTTCAAAATTTACAAAGATCTGAACCCAGAAACGCAACTTTTGAAATGGCTCAGCGCAGAAAACCAATTTATGCCATTTTATAAGAAAAAACCTGAGGTCAATTTGCCAAACCTCTGAAATGGGAAGTTGAAAATTGAAAACGTTGCTGGGTTATAGTCTCGATTCTGCTGGACTTGATGTAGTCTGAATTTGCTAAACATAAAAAGCACTTTGGATTCCATTGCCTATATCAACCGGTTCAGGCTGGTGTGGTTGTCATGGGTGGGAATATTTTTGGCAACTTTTTTGGGCCCCTTGTACAATTGACATGTTAACATTGTGAATCTATTCAGAAAGAATTAAAGGATTTAAGTCAAAAGGGGTCCAACCGTTATAGAAAATGGTGTTAAAAAATAAATGGATATTATATATATATATCTTGTAAATTTCAGGATGAACATTTTTTTTTTTTAAAGGGTGAATAACCCCAACTCTTAACTTTGGAATCACATATCCAACCGTTCAATGTTTCAGTACTTTTTGAACAACTTGCTGATCTCTAACAAGGAGCTTTATGGCAAAATTCACAGGGCGTTTGATCCCTGAAATGACCAGTAAATTAAAGGGGCAAACTTTTGTTCCTTCCACTGAAAGGACAGTCCTCTTGTAGTGCATGTCATGATAAAGCTATGGAAATTTACTCTAGTGTATGTATACATGGGTATACAATTGTTAACAAAAAAAAAAAAAAAAAACACAATGGTCATTTGCAATAACTGGGAAACGTTTATAAGTAAAAACACTTTTAAATTTACTAAAATAAATAAAAAAAAAAATCAAACTGTGTTTAAAATTGTCCTTCAACCAAAAGAAAATAAATTTTTAAATTATTTTTTAAAAAAAATAATAATAATAATAATAACCTGACTTGGACAATAATAAGAATACCTCTAGAAAGGATTGAAAATAATTTGCCCAAAGAGACATGTTAAAATGAGGCCTATAATTAGCATCAGATTTGTTTTCATACTTGTAATTAGTCAGTCTACCTATTTAAAGCATGAAAAGTAGCATTTTTGCTTTTTGGTATTATGGTATTTTTCCCAAAATTAACCCATGGCCCAAAAGGGAAAAACTAAGGAGAGATTTTTAATCAGGAGATTAGAAAAAAAAGGAAAAACCATTTTTAAAAGCAAAGGTTATAAGACCATCTCCAAATGTGCTTAATGTTCCTGTTATTACAGTTGTGCATATAATTCAGAAGTTTAAATTCTATGGGAATGTAGGTATGCTCCTTGGATGTGGCTGCAAGAAAAAAATTGATGACAAATTGAAAGGATGGATAAAATAAATGGTAACGTCAGAGCCTAGAACAACTTTGAAAGAGATTAAGGTGAAAAATCCCCCGATCAAATTTGGGAAAAGATGGGAAAAAGCCCGAACATCCGGGCCCTAAGCATTTAAAAAAACTTTTTTAAATTTAAACAGTTAAAAACATCCCCAAGCCCGGACAAAAGTCACATTACATGGCAACAGATACCCAATGCGGTGTTCTGGGGAATTTCGATGTGTTTTAGACCCTTAAATTTTCCCAAAGCAAATATTAAAATTTTCAAAGAAAACATTATTGTACCGATTGTTAAATACAGATGAGACTTGCTTATGCATTGAGCCTGCGTGTGTACATGTATATATATATATATATATGTGTGTGCCGCAGCCCTGTCAATGGCACCCAGGTTTGCATACGTTTTTTCAGAAATGTTTTTTGTGCAGAACCATACGTTATATTTGGTGTATGTTGATTATAACCTATATGGGGAGGAAGGGGTGCCTCCATTTTGGGTTTCTGCACCCGCCCACTCTCATAGGCTGTCATAAGAAGTGCAGCTTGCAAGTCTGGTGTGTTTTCTTATTTTTTTTCTCGGTTGACCCAGTGAGAGGCCTTGAATTGGCTCTATTGAGAGGTAAGGATAGTGTAGGACTGCTCGATTTTGAGATCACGTTGAAAGTCGTGGGCAGCTTAAACATCTTTTGATCAAAATATGTGAACCGAGAATCTCAAAGTTTTTTCATGTATGATAGATAGCATAAATGCTTCTTTAGGGATTTCCACGTAATTGTCTGCTATGTCACATCCCTGAATGTTTTGTGCTAATATATTTTCTCTCCTTTCTTTCTTTGTGGTGTGAAAACCAATGATTGCAGAGCCAGTGGCTGCGCCTTCATCAGCATCTTTGGAGCAGCCTGGTGAAGAGTCCAGTGCTGGGGAAGCTGCCCACCTGAGCCGCCCACCACCAGCCCAGCTTCCCAATTCTACTGCAGAGCTTCTGCAGCATATAGTAAGCATAGGTGCACACTGAAAAGGCAATAGCATACATCTAATACAAATATCAGTGGCACACTAAAAACTAAGTGAAACACCAAGGTATATAGGAATATTGGAAATGCATTACTGCTAAGGGAAAATATGAAAAACCTGGGATTCTTAGTTTACAGTTTTTGATCAAAGATTGTATTAAGCTCACCTCCCAATAGCGTCAAGGGATCCCAGTACAGGTGAGTCCCTAACACTGAACATGTTACCTCACTAGGAGTCCAATAACAGCATGAATAAAAAAATACACTCTAAAAAATAACTTTTAATATTTATAAATAAAAAATAATAATTCTTTACACAATATATCAAATGACAACCTAGTCACCCAAACTGGAAAAAATATTAAAAATATTCCAAATATTCCTATATACCTTATGTTTCACTTAGTTTTTATGTGCCCACTGATTTTGTATTAGATGTATGCTATTGCGCTTTCATGTGCAACTATGCTATACTATATGCTGCATGATGTTTCCCTTTAGTTTTTAGTGTGCCACTGGATATTTGTATAGATGTATGCAATTGCCTTTTCAGGTGCACCTAGCTTAACTTTCAAAAAAAATGAATGTGCATCAGCCTAATAGATTTTTGAATTCTATTGAGGAATGCAGCCTCATAGGCTTTGCTGCAACATCCCGCCTACCTCTTTAAACTAGTGCAAGATAATTCAGTAGCAGGTTCCTATCCTCCCTGAGATGTTGTAGTCTGAGTGGACCCCAAGTGAGTAGACATGTTCAGTGTTATGGTGGACTCACCTGATGGATCCCCTTGACGCTATTGGATGTAGCTTAATACAATCTTTGATCAAAAATAGATGTGAGCTATTACGTTGCGCATCGACATCGGTCCGATTGTCGATAGTTCGGACCATCATCTACAAGATAGTCGATAGTCGATAGTAAGTTATGATCGATGACCATTAAAATCTATGGGAGACGCAACAACACCTTGCATTCTTACACCCTAACAGGGATGGAGAAGCTGGACTTAACATCCAGCGAACAGTCAAATGATACGTGCTACATCTTAGGCAACACACTTGTTTATAAAAGCCACAGAAAAAAAATACAACACCATTTCACTATCCCTGTCTTGCACCCACAGCATAGCCTTAAACCTGCATGACCCAAAAATTAGAAAAGTGCCAGAAAGGCAGTAGGATTTGATCCATCATCTTTTACTTGAACTGGACATTGAATAACCCTGTCCTGGAAACGCAGCATGAGCCCCAAACCTGCATGACACCCCAGATTTAAAAAGTGCCGGAAAAAGGAGTCTTTTTTTACCACCATTTTAGTTGAACTGGACATTAACTATATCAGACCTGTACCGCAGTATGACCATTAAATTGTTGACCCACAGATAAAAAAGTGCTGGAAAAGGAGTCTTTCAACCACCATTTTAAGTTTCACTGGACATTGACCATACTTCCGGGCCACAGTTAGCATGAGCCCCAAACCTGCATGACCCCAGATTTAAAAAAGTGCCGAAAAGGGAGTCTTCAACTCACATTGTAGTTTCAACTGGACATATACTGTCCTTGCCTGGGTAGCGCTTGCCTCCGTATTAGTGCGGACCAATTATGAGCTTCACTTGTAAATACTGGTGTGAACGCTCCTGATACACCCAGGTGCCCTTTTTTCTTGGCATTCATTTATTTCTCATTTTACCAACGTGCGGAGGAAATTGTCTCTGTACTTTGTTCTCTGTCCGTGCTTCAAACCCATGGACCTCTGAATATCCTACATCTGTCCAAGTTTTCCTTACCTCCCTTGTACAATCAGAGGAATTTTTTTTACCATCTAGTTTTGTACATGCAAGTTGGTTTTAGTAGTTTAATTCTAAGAAAACACATTTTTAAATAGGATGGAATCCCATCCACGTCTTGTTTCTCTTTTTTAATTGGTATTAAATGGGTTGTCTAATATAGGGATTGATAGCTATGTTTTAAAGAACTTGCAAAAACAAGTTTATTTTGCAATATGTTTCCATTAACAGTGTCCTAACCTATTCTGTTTTCCTGACAGCACACCATCACACCTTCAGCCACTCTTGACAATTGTGAAGACAAATGACTTGTTAAAACAACATTTTATTATAATAGGACCTGTTAAGTAAGCTGTCATGTCACAGCAAAATGCCCCCAAAAATTCCAAAACACCATTACCCTTGAGCCACTTTTTGACAATTGTGAAGAACAAAATACCTGGTTAGAAAACAATTTTTTTTTTTTTTATAATAGGACCTTAGTATAGCTGCATTTCAAAGCAAAATGCCCCCAAAAAATTCAACAGCATGACCCTTGAGCCATTTTTTTTTTCTTTGACATTTGTGAAGAACAAATGTCGTGTATAAAACAACATTTTTATAATAGGACTGTAGTAATAGCTGCATTTCAAGCAAAAAACCCAAAAAATTCAAAGCAAGACCCCTTTGAAAGCGCACTTGGGAACATTGGTGAAGAACAAATGTCTGTTAGAAACAACATTTTTTGTTTTATAATAGGACCAGTAGTATTGCTGCATTTAAAAGCAGCATTACCCAAAAAATTATAAAAATGACTTCTCAGCCACAGTTAAAAATTGTGAGGTAGAAAAGCACTTGTAGAAGCTACATTTCTGTTCCAAATGGAACATGATTATTGCTGTATCACACAGCAACATGACCCCAAAAAATATAAATATGACTTCTCAGCCACTATGAAAAAATTGGTGAGGGAGAAATGGCACTTAAAAGCCACAGTTCTGTTCCAAAGGACCATTATTATTGCTGTATCTTCACAGCTAGAATGACCCGAAAAAATTAATAATTATGACTTCTCACCACATTCAAAAAATTGTGAGGGAGAAATGCTACTTAAAAGCCACATTTCTGTTCCAAGGGAACGATAATTATAGCTGTATCTCACAGCAACATGACATCAAAACCATTGACAATGCGAAAATTCCTAAAGATAAAAGTTAGTAAATGGAATACGGTTTTGGACATGAAACCTTGGTGTCTTTTACAGTCTCCTCACAGCAAAACCAGCAAATGAACTTTGGGAAAGAGAATAAAAAATTGCAGTAAGAAATGACAATTTTAAAAAAAAATTTTTCAAGAGGACCATTTCTGTTTGAAGAGGAAGTTGAAGTATGACCGGCAACTAATCGTGACCTCGGGGCAATTGAGGCCACCAACATCATCAGAGATCCATGCCTGATTCCCAATTTTGATGAAAGTCAAACGAACCACATTAATCTTGGAGAAGCCGGATGCGTTTGTCTTAAAGACTCCTCCAGCTTGCTGAGTCCATTTAGATATGACGCTGCTGCTGGGCAGAACACGGATACACCTCATGGCAGCGAGCGAGCTCGGGCCATTCGTCC
Organism: Phyllomedusa bahiana; assembly: GCA_025379985.1. Taxonomy (NCBI): domain Eukaryota; kingdom Metazoa; phylum Chordata; class Amphibia; order Anura; family Hylidae; genus Phyllomedusa; species Phyllomedusa bahiana. Next base: position 8,463 of record JAODAL010065156.1, on the reverse strand, counting down.
ATTTTGGATACCCAGAAGTCTAGTGGGTCCGGAAAACAAAAAAAAAAACTCAGTGTTGAGCGCGGGTTTAGTCGGGCACCATGATCTTAAGCTGGTCTCTGTTTTTTTGGATGTGTGCCCTGCTTTTGCTTTGGTTGGTGGGGTTTTGGTAAAAAAAAAGTTTCCCAAAAGAGGTCACCCATTAGGCTTTGCCCCTTGCCTGCTGCCCCGTTTGGGTCTTGGCCTTACTGCTGTCAGTCGCTGATTTTTTTCCCCCGTGACTTTTGGGGGAACGTGAAGCGGGACGAAAAACGGGAGGGTCTCCAGTTGATCCCCAGCAAGGTCTTTCTTTTCCCTGCATTTTACTTTTTATTTGGGGGGGGTGGAAGGAAATTTGCTGAGTTTTGTTTTTGTACCGGGGTTTCAGGAGGTGGCTACCCAGTAACTGTTGTTCATTTTGAGGGGTTTAAAATGCGGGGATCATTTTGGGGGAAAATTGGGCATCAAAGCACTCATGGGGGAAGGGATGGAGCCTTGTTTTCCCCAAACCCTCGGGGTCGGGGGGCCCACTAAAAAAAACTGATTTTCCCTTTCATCTTCCTCCCCCCGCCTCAAATTTTTCGCCCCAAACTTTTTCCAAAGGCAGGGCCCGTCGGAAAAGTGGGTTGTTTTAGGAATACCTCCTCCACCCCCTTTTGCTCCCTTCCGGGGCAAAAGCTTCAACACAGCCCTGACTTGCCTAAAGTGTCCGATACTAGTGGATACAGCGGAATCCAGGGTTTGGGGACGGGTTTGGGGCACAGGGGAAGACAGATGAGACTGGAACAGGAGGCGCAGAGGGTGGGGAGGGATCCGGGCAAGGTCAGGAGAAGACATTTTGAGCGTTTATGAAATTTTTTAGGGGGTTTCAGGGAAAAACAGAAAGGTGGGAAACTAAAAAGGGGAAAAGAAAGTTCCGGGCTAGAGGATTTGCACACCCAGGGCTTAACACAATCCCAAGCAATAGGGGATCGGGCTTGGGGGAGTTTATATTTGTGGAACGGGAAAAACAGAAAAAAGATGGACCCCCCTGGGACACGATCCACCATCTTGACTGAGGGAAAAACTTAAGGGCAAACACGAAAACAATTTCCCAAGGGTTATGGAGGAGATTCCTGACATTACTCCCAAAAAAACACCCGGGCCTTGGACGATACCTGACTTGGTTTTTTCCGGATGTCTTTGTGAAATTGTCTTATTCAGTGGGAGGGCATTGATGTTACTAAAAGGGTTTCCCCCTGAATTCCCCTTCCCCGGGGCCCAAAAACCTTCCCACTTAATGAGGTTTTTGTAGGGGTTTTTCGGGAAAAATTCCGAGCCCGGTTTTGGGCCCCAAACCAAAAAAAACTGTTCTTGCCCATCAATCTTACGCATCAGGAGGGGAAAAACCCCTTTTTGGGAAAAGGGGGGTTGGGCATGGCGGGCTTTGGGCAGGGGAAATCAGGGAAAAAACAGGGTGGTTTTTTCATAGAGGGGTGGGAGTTTGCCCCCGAACAGTATGGAAATGATTTTTTTGATGATTTTTAGGGCCCGCCCATTTTCTTTTCCCCATTTTTGGTGAAGGGACTCAAAAGTTTAAAAATTTCTGGTGGAAAGCCATACTTTATCTCCCACTTTAAAAGTTGGTGGGGCCTTTCCCGATGTTTTTTCTGCCTTCTTCTTGAAATTTTTCTTAAACCCCCTCTCTAGGGTTTCCTTTAGTAGTGAAAAATTTTGCTGAAAAGCAGGACCCTTTCCGCGCAGCTGGAATATGTGGAAACAGGGGGAATTTTTGGGAAAAAATTTTTTTGGAGGGTTACCCCAAATTTTTTTGCAAAAAAAGGGGAGTCTGTTTGGGGGGAAGCATTTTGGGAATTATTGTAGGGAAAATTGGCCCGGGAAAAAGCAGATCAACCCAGTCATCTTGTAGGTGCAATATAGCATCGCAGGTCTGTTCCGGGGGCTGATTTGTGCGTTCAGTCTGTCCTTTTAGATTGTGGGTGAAAGGCGGTTGATAGATTAATATCAATTTTAAGGGGTGAAAAAAAACTCTCCCAAAATTTTGGATGAAAAAATGCACCCCACGATCCGAAAATAACTTCACCCGGGGAAAAACATGAAGCGAAAAAACTTTTGAATATGGGGGTCAGGGGGTTTGCCCTTTGGCAGAGGGGTAGCCCGGGAAATGGTATGAAATGTGCACCCTTGGTGGGTGGGGTAAACAAACCACGAAAATTTGGTATTTTTCCCCCGGGAGGGGGTGGGTGGGATCTACGAAAAAGTCCTGGATATAGAACCCCAGGGAGAGGGGGCCCGGCAAGGGTTTTGTAACAAACCGTTGGGAAGAACGTGGAGTTTTGCTTTCTCGCAAAAGATGTCACTGATGTTACATACTTCTTTACACCCTTTAGAGAATTGGGCCCCCAAAAAGAATCGGGAAAAAATTTTTCCCTTTGCGTCTTCTGAACTCCTTTTGTGACAGCATCTTCAAATCAGGGCTAGCTCAGAATCTTCAGTCTTACGGTTTGGGGGATGTATATTTGGCTGCCCGTGGGTCCACATCTTTTTTTTAAAAGCCCCAAAACTGAAACCTATCGGTGGTGGGATAGTAAAGTTTTCAGGGGTTCATGGGGCCTCTCTTATCTCTTTAAGCAAGTCTTTTTTATGGTTTTACCCCCAAAACATTGGGCCCCAAGGGAACGTTTGTTCTTAGGGAAATTGTAGGAGTGGAATCATTGGGAGAAACATTCTTGATAGAGCATCCGCCTTGCCATTACGGGCCCGGGGCCCTGTAAGAGTTTACAAAGTTAAAAAAGATGGGGAAAAATCTCCACGAGCTTGGCGGGGAAAGATAGCCAACTTGGCTGATCTATGGGAATTCCAGATTAGGGTTTGATCAGTGATTTACAATTTTTTTGCTGTGAGGTTCCCTGAAGGTGATGTTTCCATTCTTTAAAAGCTTGCAACGTTTACTAAAAAATTTCTTTATTCCCCACATCATTTTTCCTTCAGGGGGTGTTTAAACTCGGGGAAAAATGCAAAAGGATGAAAAAGGACTCTTGTCTCCCTTTCTTTGAGCCAGAATACCCCCAAAGGGCCAGTCTAAAAGCATTATTTCCCACAAGGGAAGGCGGGGGTTCGGGGTTTCAGGGTGAACAAAAACACCGGGGCGGGTAGTGAATTTGGCCTTTGGGGAGAAAAGGATTCTTGTGCTTGAGGAGCCCTTTCCAAAAAGCTTTTCTATTTTTTGAAAAATGTGTGATTGGAAAAAGGATTATTTCTGAAAAATTCCCTGAGGGAAGCGTCTATGGGAAGTTGGGGGAAAACCAAGGGAAACGTTGGACTTTTTTTAGTTTTGGGGGTAGGCCATCTAAAATTGCTTTAATCTTGCTGGGGTCCAATTTGTAGCCCATGAGGGAATTATGAAAAAACCAAAGGGGGGAAATTGGGGATCTCGGTCTGATGAAATTCACTTTTTTCAATCTTGATGTAAATTTGGGGTTCTCTCTTAGCCTCCCCAGAAAAAAGTTCACTTGTCCTGGTGTTCTTTTCTTTGAGTTTGGGGAAAAAACCCGGGTATCATCCAAAAAAATTTAGATGGGAAATTTATCCAGGAGGGGCTCTGAAGATGTCATTGACGAGATGTTTAAAAAGGGGGCAGGAGCATTTCAAAGGGCCAAAAAGGGTTCACACAATATTTTTAAAGTGTCCATAACGGGGACCTAAAGGCAGTTTTCCATTCATCTCCAGATCTGATTTGAAACCAAAATTATAGGGGGCCCCGTGATTTAAATTTTAAAAGAAACTTCGCATGTTTTCACTCTCTCCGTTTTTTCAGGGATCAGTGGGAGGGATAACGGTTTTTTGTGGTTTAAATTTTGTTAAGTTCTTTTGTGTCAATGCAAGGTCTTAAGGAAAAACCGGTTTCCCTTTTTCTTAAAAAAAGTTTTGGGGCCCCCGCTGGGAGGAAAAATGGGCGGATGAACCCCTTGGCCGATTTTCTTCTATGTTGTCCCTTTAGGGCTTTTTTAATTTTAGGGCCTTTCCCAAAGGGGTTTGATGTTTCCAAAAGGTATTGGTGCCCTGGAAGCAAGTTATGGGGCAATCATAAAGGTCGGGGTTTTTGGGGGGAGCTTGGGCTTTCATTTTGGGGTTTCTGCAGTGTTTCCCCAAATTCCCCGTATTCCGAGGGTTAGCTCTTATTTTTAAATTTTCTTGGTGGGTCTTTTGGGGCTTTGTTTCAAAGGGGAGCTGGGGAAGGGATCCTCTGTGGGAAGCTTATTTTCCCTGGTTTCCCCGTGGGTAGTTTTGGGGGCTGTGCTTTTAGCCAGGGGGGCCTAGGATGAAAAGGGGGGAAGTGTGGGGGAAAAGATCAATAGGAAAGACCCGGAATTCACAAGATGGGATTTCTTAATGTTTAAAGTGGTTTGTTTTCCTTTTGGGCCACGGCCCTGAGTTCAGGGGGGGATCCATCTTAAATGTTTCCATTCCACGGGGAGTTCTTTTTTGAAATTTAACCCCCTGCTTTGAGAAAAGGGGGGTCCCTGAAAAATTTCCAAATTGCCCCCCCAGGGCTACCTTTGCTGAGGTAGATAACCCCTTTAGAGTTAAAACCCCGGAAAATTGATGGGGGGAAAAATGAGGGGTCTTTGTTTCTTTCTTAATAAAGAGGGCCACCCATGGGGATAGAAAAGGGGTTTTAATTTTTGTTTTCAGATAAGGGCTGTTTTGAAACAATTTGATTTTCATTTTGAGCTTTTCGTTGGTCCATAATTTGGGTTCCCCCAGTCTCCCTGGAAAGGCTAGGGCAGTTTATAAGGAAGTGGTCAGAAATTTCCCAATTTGAAGCAAGGGCTTTCCCCGGGGCCGGTGTCCCTTCTTCTGAGCTCTCAAGTTTTTTCTATGGAAACCATTGCATAGGCCCCCAATTCCTGGCTTTGCGGATCTTCCCCTTGGGGTTCCCTTTGGAAAGGTGGCAGGGATGTCAGGGGGCTGCTTTTTTTTCAAAAATTTTTGGGAGGGCCCCCCTTCCCCGTCGTCGTTCAAAACGTTGGTATCGTTTGGATGCAGGGGAAATTTAAAGAAGGAAACCAAAACCCGAAGGGGGCCCCTGCACGGGGGGAAGTTCTTTTTTTTACTGTACTGCCTAGTCCTTTTCCCGAAAAAAAAAAAAAAATTTTGGGTGGTCATTTTCCCGTTGGGGGTCGATGCCCCCTTTGAAAACCCTGGCAAACCCCGGCAACGGGCGTTTTCCCTGGGGCAAGGTTTGTTTTTGCAGCTTTAGCAATAGCCCGCCCATTGGGGGTCGTTCAAACATTGACTCATTTGGGGTTTGTTTAACTCCCCCAGGTGATTCAGCCGGGCGTTTTTGAGTCTCAATTAAAGGGACTAGCCCAGGCAATGGCTTTGTGCGTCAGCAGCTTATTAACAAAGGGCCTTCGGAAACTGTCTGTAGGAAATTGCGCAGGGGTTTTCGTCGAAGTATAGCCTTTTTATTTATTGAGGAAAACCCCCGGGGGTTTTTCACGATCTCCGCCCAAACTTTAAGGGTTTGGGAATTTTGGGGTTCCCTGGAAAAGGCACCGAAATGGGTGGTCCAGAGGCTTGACTCTCCCGGTGGACCATTCCCGGGCGGATTTTGCGGTTCACCGTTTCGCGTAGTTCCCGGTCTTGTCCATTTCACTTGGATATTTTGGGCCCTTTGGCCTTCGTAAACATCACAAATTTTGTTTTCAATGCTTGCACTCGGTGCGCAAGTTAGCCATTGCAGTTTGGGAAACTGTTTGAAAGCGAGCTTTCGGGGCTAACCCCCCCAGCGGGGCTCCATTTTTTAGGCTTTTAGTATCCTGTCACGTTTCTTGTGGATACAGCTGGAATCCAATGGCGGGGACTGGCTTTGGGGCCCGCGAAGAAGATGTTGACTGGAAAGGAGGCGCAGGGGAAAGTAGGGCTGGATCCAGGCAAAGGGCAGGAGAAGCCAGTTGAGCGATTTTGTAGGTATTTAGGTTTGCAGGGGGAAACCGCCCCCCAAAGGGGAGGAACTAAAAAAAGGGAAAACAAGTTCCAGGCTTGAGGACTGCACAGCAAAAAGCTTAACAAAAATACTCAAGCAATGGAAAATCAGGCTTTAGGGGGTTTTATATGCTGGCAAAGGAAAAAAGGAAACAAGAAAGGCCCCCCAAACTGAGACACGATCCACCTTTTTGACTGAGGGCAAACTTAAGGGGAAACAAAAGTAAACAAGTTCCCTGTATGGAAGGGGGTTCCCTTTACACTGAGATGATGCACCCCGAGAGCTGTGGCCCCCTTTACTAGCTTGGGGCCCCCAAAAAAATTTCCTAATTTTAAAACCCATGAAAATTTTGAAATTTTCGGGCCTTGTCGATTTGCGGAGGGGAAAAAGGTCCGTTTCCCCATTGTGTCCCTCTCCTTCCTCCGTCGCTGGTGGGACCGGGTTTTTTCAGAGTTTTCCAACGATCGTTCCGAACTAAGATCACCAAAAATGCTCATGCTGACAAGGGGGATTTTCGCACTGGCCATTTTGGGGCTTCTTCAAAACTGGCAAGGGTGGTGCAGAGCTGACCCGGGGAGGGGGGTGACGCTGCAACGTAGCCCGGCGGGTTGAAGCAGGGGCATTCCAGACCCCGGGAGCTCTTTAGAAATTTCTGGACGGGGCCCAAAGGTTTTTTTGGGCATGTGCCCGGCCAAGGGGTGTGCTCCCGCCTACCGATCTTAATGGCGGGGGGCCCGCAGGGTTTCGCCCGTTTAAAACGGGACACCACCTTGCCTGGCACAAAGGGTTTTTTTGGGAACAGACAGCGCTCGGTCACGTTTTTTGGGGAAACCGTCCCCGCTCCTGACCTTTTGGGGGGGACGGTCTCCTAAGACAGGGTTAATTTAAACCCCGGCCTGGTTTCTTGGGGGAAAGTGATGCCACCGAGGCCTGGGGGAAAGAACCCTGCACCATCCCCCGTGGTTTTGAAGAGCGTGCGCCGGGCCTGAGTGGCACCGTCCCCCCCCAGAGACATCCCCCAGCTACCCCGTGAGCTGCCCCAGAGATATAGCGGCCTTGGCGTGCTACTAGTCCAAAGTGTCGGTGGTCAGATGGACTTTTCCGGGGAAAAGAGCAGGGCAACGCGCTTGTTAAATTTTTGATGGGCCCCGTGGCTGGCCCGGGCAGGGACGGCTTTTCTGGGGAAGAAATGCCTGCTCGGCAAACTTTTTTTTGGGGGGAGGCAAGGGCCCTGACTTTGGGGGAAAACCCCTCTGTGTCCCCAGACGGAAAGGAACATTTCCCAAAGGGCCAAAAAACCCGGGAATGCCCCATTCAGGCTTTTGGCTTTGGGGTGGTTTGGGTTAAAGTGTTTCTTTTTGCTCCCAAAAACCCGGAAAACAGAAGGCTGGCTGCGAACTGGCCGCTTTTTTTATGGCGTTTAAAGGTTTATCAAAAATTTCGGAAGGAGAAGGGGTTGGATGGGTCTCTGGGGGTTTCTGGTGGTACTCGGGCGACGGGGGGCGGGAAACAAAAGGCTCAACCCTGATCATGACTCTGGGGGAAAACATGGGAGCCGGGGGAACCCTTGGTGGTGGCGGAAAGGGGGGAGGGGGGTGACGGGGGGTTGGAGGCCGAAAGTCGGTCTGGCCCCTTTTTTTGGCCCCAAATTTTTGCCTCAAATTTTAACCCCATGGGATTGCTGCATGTTACTGGGGGGTTGGGGGTGGTTTTAAACCAAACCCAAGGTTCCTTTTCCCCTAAATTAAAGCGTTTTCGGGGAAAGGGGATATGTCTTGCTGGGTGAATTTAGAGGGGTTGCTCAAAGAAGGCCCCGGCTTGAGGAAGGGCCCGGACCTTTTTGACGGCGATAAGCGAGGGCGGGGGTTTCGCTGACCCTGGCTGGCGGAAAACATTAAACGCGGACTTCTGCGAACGTTTCCTTTTCCCCTTTTTGGGCGGAACCCGTATGACCCTTACCCCATCGTATTCCTCCCCGTCCGTGATGAAACGCTTGCAAGCAAGCAAATTCTGCCGAAAAGGGCCACGTTAGATTTCCCCAATTTTCGGGCATCTTTTATCATTTAAATTTGGTGGCTATGTGCGCCCCGGGTCTACGAAAAAAAGAAAACTGTATTGGGGGAATTGCTTTTTGAGTGGGGTGGGGCACCTGGGAGTGAAGAATTTTGGCCCCTTTATTTCCCATTTTTATTGGTGGCCCAGTCTGGCCAAAAGGGCGTTCGTGTTTGGGGGAACAAGTCTTCCCAAACTCAAAACCGGGAGGTCTGCGGGAGCAAAAGCCTATTCCCGATTGTCCTTGAACCCACGTGGCCCGGGACTTTATTACGACCTCCCGCCTTTCCCTCCCGGGGAAAAACCCGGGGATCTGGGTAGTTTATGGATCGCTTTTCCAAGATGTCCCATTTCGTCCCTCGCAGGTCTCCCCCCTTTTTCTCGTTTGGCCAGCATATTTT